>ONZK01001973.1:254053-272634 GCA_900322385.1 Pharnaceum exiguum | reverse complement strand
GGGGGGGGGGGGGGGGGGGGGATGAAGTCCCCAGATGTCAATTGAGTACGCTCTTTTCACTTTCTTTTTCTGAAAGGGGAAGGGAGAATTGCAGAAGGATGGAATAACCAAATCATTTCAAAATCAAAGTTACCTCCTCGATGACAAAAGGTCCACCAAATATTCAATTTTCAGAGCTCACAGCATTTAAGCAAACATTGAAAGAACATTGCGAGCTTGTATTTATCAAAAGTACCAATACACCAGATGGATAGTGAAATATTAATGAGTGAAATCTTATTCAGATGAAGTATAATTTACATGATAAGCATCCTGTACTGTACTATGGAGTAGAACTATTTATCAGCAGAGAGTACCTGTCTGCGACACCAGCTTAAGAATGACCCACTGCTGTGGAGAGCAGAAACAAGGACAACAGAAACAACACATTCAGCACTTGCAACGAGCAAGATGGTTGATATCGGTTTCCCTGAGAATGAGAGAGAAACTAAAACTGTCCATGTCAAAGAAAACCAATGGGTTATCTTATTGTCTCGTAGAGCGTAGCAACCTCCGACTTATGATGCGCTCATAATAGCTCTTAGTCGTCAGTGACAATCCCACGGCAAAAAGAGACCCAAGCAGAGTAACAAAAGCCATGATAAAGAAGGACAGCATAAAACAATGAACACCAGTGCATGAACTCCCTTCTCCTGATGCCTCTTTATCATAAATGTACCCTACCACTCTAACAGAGAGAACATATGATCCAAGAGGACCTGCTATTGTAATGGTATTAAATATAGTACCCATATTTACAACCCCAAATATCTCGGAGGCTATTGTTGGCATCAAAGATAACTGTGAACCATAACAGATACCCACCAAGATTGTCCCAACATAAAGACACCCTGGGATACCAGAAGCAATGATGAAGTGACCAATGCTCATGATCACCATAGTGACAACCATAAATTGAGGCCTTGGCCATCCTTTGGCGTGAAGAATGTAGTCTGATAAATACCCAGCTCCAAATCGCCCAAGAGAATTCCAAATACTCCATAATGATACTAGAGTACTGGTTTCCATGCTTGAGTAACCAAGAGCCTCTCCAATTTGTGTAATATTGTTCAATGTCGCCAGACCAGAGCCAAGAGCACAGGCAGTAGCCAGAAATAGAAGCCAGAAATTCAAAGTGCGCATTGCCTGAAGCAGGTTGGATTGCCCTTCTGAATCTGATGCCATATCATTAGACGCTCCCGCTTGCTGTGAACTGTCTGGCAACCGCTGATATGCAACATCATCTCCTTTATCATACACCTTTTCAGGGTCCTTCTGGTGTACAACTACTTCAGAGGAGTGATCAGTTGTTCTTTCAAAGGAATTGTTGCCTCGAGCTCTGACAGCGATAAAAAAGGGAGACGCAAGAAGCAGTAACAGAACAACAACTATGAGGACATGCACTAAAAAGTGAACTGTAAAAAAACTCTCCAAGAGGATTACAGCCACTAAATAGAAAGAAACTGCCATCACCACCCATGAGAAGCTGTTAAGATGCTGCCTCTCATCTCCTGCATTTGTATCATAGATTCCGACAAACCACATGAGCAATAATGGGTTTATCGTAGATAACAGAGACACCATTAGGAGAAATGAAGTAGGGTTTCCAGGGAATATTGTCCGGTAAAGTTGAATCAACATTGCTGCACTCAAACCCAGAAAACCCTGCAAGAAATAGTAACTCCTTTAGACACCAGAGCACAGGATCAATCTGATCACTTGCCTCTAATTTCACTGTCAATTGTCATAAAACCCCTAATCTCCCCGAACAAAAAAAATCAAAATCAAAAGTACAAGCCAGTCTCAGGTATACGTCCTCTGGCAAACATTGTTCCAGAGCAGGCAGTGAGCATACAGTCAAAGGTTAGAGTCATGTTTCAGCCAGTTTCTATTCATCAATACTTACACACACCAGTGTAAATATACAGCCCAAACTAATACCTATGATTTAAAAAGTAATAAAATTTCTCTTTTCTTTTTTCCAAATTAAGAGGTGGTGTCAATTTCAAAAGTTTATCCAAGTCTGTCACAGGCAAGGAAAATATATCAATACATAGGCAATCTCAAATACATAATCACAGTATTTCAATTAGTCACTACCCCAAATCAACACCCCCAAAAAAAAAATACAGCCACATTACCAAATTGAAACTTGGTCAGTGTAATATCAATCAAAAATGTGACAACCAAAGATAATTAAATGCATATCTAGTGGAAAAATATATTATTTACCTTCATGATGCCGACAGCGGTGCCACTATAATCCGGGAAGTTATGGACCGCAGTAACGACATCAGCCGTGTTGAAGAACGGCATGGCATGACCAGCCAGGAACAGGAACAGGCACACGACCGGCACTGGTGGCTGGTCAATAACACCAGTAACAGTCAACCAAATTAGAAAATACCCAGCAAAGCACTGCAGTGCACCAGCCAGGATCACCATCTTGGGCCCACCAAAGAGAGACCGGCGATAGGCGGTACTTGCATAAAGTACACCAGCAAGAATGCCCATATTGGCACCCAAGTCCTTGAACAGGGCAACAGTGTCAAGTGTAGACTGGGAATATCCCTGGGAGGACTTGAGGGCAGAAGAGTAAATCCCAAAAGTTGATGGTGTGCCACTGCTGCATTGGATCCATATACTGGCTACTGTTGATGCCCATTTGTTGTTCAGCATCTCCATTTTGCCACTAATATTTCCTCTCTTCTGATAGGTAATTTTTAAACTTTATCTAGTTAAGTTGACTTCCACATTCCTGGGGTAAAGAATTGCAAAAGTGTCCTTTTGTAAGCAGGTTTTACAGATTTTACTGGTCAAACAGGTAAAACAGGTTGGGTGAAAAGTTCCAGCCTTTCGGGTGTCTCAGGTCTCAAATATGGCTAAACCTAGAGTCAGTTTCAAGTTAGGTTCTAGGTTGAATTAGTTGCAGATACATTTCTTTCTTTTGGATATTGATAGATATTGAAACAGTAGATGCAAAGGGTTACTTCAAACCCCGGAAAAGGGGGAAACAATAATATAATAGTAGTTGGGGTATTGGGCACTGAATGACTTACCTTCTGTCTTGTCTGGGTGATCTTCTGAGGGCATCTTTCTTCAACAATAATGGCCCAACGCTGATGAAAGGGCCATTTGCATCAAAAATGAGACAAAAAGAAGGAAAGACGCAAGGATTTGCTTGCTTTTATGATTGGGCGTAGAATATAGCATGATGGCTCAGTCTGAGAGTGACTAATAAAGAAAATTGTTGTTTTGATGTATTGACTTGCCAGAAACTTCCCTGGAAACAAGTAACGGAAGTTATGTAGCCATTTCAATTTGGTCCATGTCAACCCGAAGCAGAAAGAGAGTAATAAATCTTTCAACTTCAGTAGCAGGACATAATTCTTCAAAAATCCTTTCAGTAAAACTTGATGATGTACGGAAGATAATTTCAATTGCCTTTCCGTAAAAACTGATGATGTACGAAGCACAATTTATTACATTTGAGAAAAATGTACATGAAAAAAGAATTGCTGAGCCTGCCCTGTTTGAGTATATGATTTACAAGTTGAAACCAAACAAGACACGAAGAAAGACCTCTCAGATCACAGGAAAGACTGCAAAATCGCTAACAGAACATGTCATGCGACCCACAGATTATACACTCGAAAATTGTAAGCAGCCCTCCCAGGAACCAAACAAATGCCGAAAGTACTTTGTTCATAATTTACCTCCACAGATTGACAATCTTTTTCCGCGGACTGAAAAACGACCAACGGTGCAGCATGCTGCCTACATTCAGGAAGCTTTGAGCTTCCGTCTATATACAAAAACAGAACAACAAATGGTATAGAGCAGTCATTAACAGTCACTACATACGGTGGACAAAGGATCAGACCACGGCATTGGCAAGCTTCTACCGTTACCACTCACCTTGCCATGATTTATGAACCACAGTTGGTTGCAGAAAAGAAGACAGCACATATGGTGCGAAACACTATCCCTTTCGGTCACTTTCCAATGAATAATAAGAGCAGATGCTGCAAACTTTTACCGCCTCAGTTGCTGGCGCAACTTCTTCAAAACAACTGACTGATAAAATACCCTTGTGCGGAAGAACAGCCCCAGGGCAACGAGAAAACCCAGAAAACTAACACATGCTAAGATGAAGAAGGATGACATGAAGCAGTGAGCTCCAAAACAAGTGTTACCAGTCTCTACTTCTTTGTCATATATTTGTCCAATCACCCATACAGAGAGAATGTAGGTACCCACCGGGCTTGCTATTGCTATGGTATTGAAGATGGTACCCATATGCACAACACCGAATATCTCTGAAGTGATAGTAGGCATCAAACTCCACTGGGAACCATAACATATACCCACCAATATTGTTCCTATGTACAGATTCCCGGAGAACCCAGAAGCAATAATGACATGCCCTGCAGTCATGGTCGCTAAAGTGATTGCCATGAGTACTGGCCTTGCCCATCCCTTCCTGTGCAATAGAACATCAGAGATGTACCCTGCTCCGAAACGACCAAGGAAATTCCATATGGACCATAAAGAAACCAATGTATTGATCCTCACCCTAGTATACCCAAGTGATTCCCCCATCTGGCTCATATTATTTATGGTGGCAAGCCCTGATCCCATTCCACACGCCATCGAGACAAACAATAACCAGAAGTTCAGGGTACAGAGGGCCTCCACAACACTCATGTTTTCTCCGCCAGTTGGTGACACAACTTTGACATCATTAGGACCAGGCAACACATCATACTCATAATCATGCTCATCTTTTCTGCGCTCACTTGATTCAGCACCATAGACTAAAGGGTTCCTTTCCACAGGCAGATTTTTCGATTCTTCCTCGCCGTAAGCATCTACAGCAACTTTCCAGGGTAAGGAAAGTATTAGCACAAGGAGTACAACCGTGACATAGTGCATCCAACTTTGGAACATGAAAACATTTTCCAATATGATGATCATCATCAAATATCCAGCAAGAACCAGAGAAACTATAGAGAAACCATCCAGGTGCTTTTTGTCGTCAAATCTGCTCACCGGGCAGATTCTCACCAAACACATAACCAAAATTGACACTATAGTTGGCAACAGTGCAAGCATTAAAAGGAACGTGCTCGGATTTCCCAGGAAGAAAGCCTGATATACTTGAATTAAGATAGCACCACTAAGGCCGAGAAAACCCTGGACATGGAACCAAAGAGACTTCAGAACCAAAACAAATGGGGGGTTCAGAAAGGCACCCAAATCATCACAAACAATTCAGTAATCATTTCACTTCACCAGAATTCAGTCCCAAACAACAGTCCTAACTCTATAGTCTATAGCACCTTTCTCCCTAGTATCTCAACAGTCATCAAACATCAAATTAAACCAGGGGAAAACCAGTTAATTCACCAAAATTCTTCATGTTGTCAAAAAAGTTTAAAAAATGATCACTTACTTATATAACAAAACTCGTACAAAACCAAATTGAATCTTTTTGTGTACTCTCGTTTCATATATGAGACTGGTTCATTATGACAACAAAATGACTCATTTACTTTGATTAATGACCCAACAATAAAATGTTAAATGAATGAAACGGGTGCAAACAAGTTTTGGTGAACCAAAGAAATTATTTGTTTCACCATTTTATTTATCTATCATATCCAATGCTAACAACAAAACAAACTCCCTTCGTTAAAAAAAAAAATTAGGGTGTGTTTTGTTCGTCCGTGAGTCTGCGGTTAAAACTATAACTAAAATCGACCGAAATACTTGGTACACGGGGTGTAGCTTACACCGAGTTAAATTATGACTAATAAGGTACTGTCGACAAGGTGACTAATGAGATATATATTACTCCGTATAATGGTTTAACAAAACGCACCAAGCATACACCGAGTGTACCTTAGAATTGGAGCCCGAGACACATAACTATAACATTACCGATGAACAAAAGTAACTATCTATCCACCTTACATGAACAAAAAGCAAGACACGTGGGTTGAAATGTTTAAAAGCTGGAAGTAAAGTAGTAAGTATTTAATTAATTAATTTACCTTCATGATGCCCACAATGGTGCCACCATAATTAGGAAAATTATGAACAGCAGTAACAACATTAGCAGTATTAAAGAAAGTCTGAGCATGAGCAGCGAGGAACATAAACAAACACATTAACCCAACAGGAGGCTTAGTTATAAACCCTTGGACGGACATCCACATGAAGAAGTAACCGACAAAGCACTGGAGGGCCCCACATAGGTGAACAACCCATGGCCCACGTGGGAAAGAGGAACGAGAGTGGAGTGCGGCGTAAAGGAGACCGGATAAAACACCAGCGTTGGCTCCTATGTCTTTGAAGACAGAGATTGTGTCGAGCGTTGATTGGGTGTATTGTTGGGTTGACTTTAGGGAGGGTGAGTATATGCTGAACGCGTAGGACCCGCCTGTTAATGATTGGATTAAAATGCTTGAGGCTGTTGCGGCCCATCTGGAGGTGGATAGGCCCGTTAAGGTTGGTGGGAGGGGGAGGGGCATGGTGAGGGGGAGAGAGTGGAGTTGGTGACACGTATTTTTATGGAAATGATGAGGAGGAGGAGGAAAATGAGCTGGGAAAGTCGGGGAGATAGTAACAGTGTTGTGTGGATGGATGTTTTGATGTTTTGGATTATGGGAGTACTGACATACTGACATGACCGATTTGGGATATTGGGATTAGAATAGTGATTAGTGAATAAATAACTCACCTCACCCGATTATATTCATTTTATTTAAGAGCAAAATTACTGGGGTACCAGTTGAGTCTGAGTTTCTCATATTGGTACCCACTTTTGCAAATTTACCATTGTAGGTGAGGGTACCAGTTTTAGATGGGTATGTCAAAACTCAGACTCTAACACCCAAAACTCATACCCAACTTGTACTAACCCCACATAACAAATAATACTAAAAAATAAAGTATGTGACAAGTGAAAGGGTTTGAGTTAGGCATGAGTGAGTCTAACCAATAATGTCATTGAGTACCAGTTTGAGTTTGAATTTGAAAATAACAATAAAATATTAGATTTGGATACCACTTAGGTACAAGTGAGTACCACCAATAATCTTGCTCTAAGTTCAACTCATTTTTTTGTTATAGTAAGAAAATGTGATATCGATATTTATTTGTAATTAATTGTAGATTATTGTGTGTCAAAAATCAAAATAGATAGTTAGGTGACAAAGTTCATCTAAGTTAACTTAAATTAAGTTAAATACAATTCATTTTTCAATTAAATTCAACTGAAAATAAGAGACCCATATGTAAGGCCGCCTTCTTTGGAATCATATTAAATATTTGACAATTTATGTGTTCCCGTTTTATACATTTTCCCCCATTTTAATTTGTTGTCTCACTATTCAATTTTCGTCTGTTTTTTTTTATGAGTGTTTTACTTTTCCTGTGAGGTATGTTTTTTTTAGAAAAAATTATCATTTCACCCCTTTGTTTCCCCCTTAATTACATTGTAAACTTTCTGCTCACTTTCCTATCAACTTTCATATTTCCTAATTTTTTGTATCCAAACTCAAATTAAAACAGCATAAACAAACACAAGGAATTTGAGACGTATTTGTTGAGTTCTTTTGGGTTTTGTATTAAATGGACGTAAAAAATAAAATAAAAAAGTCACATTAGACTTTAAAAGATGATATAACATGAGGTAACGCCTAGTATTCCAACATTGTTTGGGCAAATTTTCTCTACCCCTTCTTACCTCGAAAAAGAGGGCTACCTTATACTTGATCCACTAACTATCTTTCGCTTACCTAGCAAAAGGGTCATTAAATCAACTTTTTTGTCAATAATAACCCGCGTCTCATATATAAAACAAGTGTACACAAGTTGTTAATTAATCTGAATTTACTACTCTCTTAAATCATAATCTGAATTATTTTGCTAATGGCCCAAATTCTTTCTCGGTTGAAAATAATTTTGGGGGAAGGGGCAGGCAGGGCTTACATATGGACAGCCCAATATACGTTAGGCCCAGATCAACAAAAATATATACTGGTGTCGTGTCCCATTGGCCATTCCTACTGTCCTAATTTGTCAAGTTCGCATGAAAATATGAAGCGGATGCAAGTTATGCTACTACGGAGTATAATACTCATACACGTTTGATTTCAATGGAATTCCGACAAGGGTGGTTGAAAATCGTCACGCTTAGTGCCTCATAGTTCATGCAGAAAGGTGCCTACGTACGTACACGATACAGACTGTCACTAGGGGCCGCGGAGACGTGGAGGCTGGAGCATGGCACATGCCTTGCATTCGTTTAACAATTCACAAACGCATTGATAAGCTTTAGGTTCCAAAACATTACCAGTCTTGTTATTATTGAGTTAATGTCGTAGTAGTAGTAAAATAATACCTCCTTAACATAAGTTCAACTATAAAGAAAAGGAAAACTTGCATCTCACACACAACTCATTAGTATAAATGTATAATCGTATATATATATATAAATCTATAAATCACAATTCTTGGCATCCTGACATCCTCTACTAGACTATTAGTATTCACAATACAAAACATGATATAAGTTTTAAGTACTAAGGAGTACTAAAAAAATTGTTTAATTATTTTGACATTGAAGTACTTATTAAAACCCTATTAATATTGTATGTTTATGAAACAACATTGTGAAACAATACCAATGATATACTAATAAGTACATATATCGGGATCAAAATTTATTATGTTAGCAATTTACGAGTTGTTGAATACGAAATTAAACAGAACTTAAGTTGCGGAGAACCTGCCCATAAATGCCTAACAACATTATCCATGCATTATATCGTACCTAAGTGGAAGAATCCAATAAATGGCCGGAGTCATAGATATCTTATCATAATCTTAATTATCATTAGTCAAATTAATATTATAATAGTTAGCTAGCTAAATTGTGGATGTTGTTTTAAGTAGTTATCTTTCTATTAGCGTACGTGATTTCAGTATATATGATAAATTGTGAAAAATAGGCCTGCTTAAACCTTCAATTGTTACCAATGTTATTATTGTTATAATGCCGAGCAAACTAATCAGAAACTACACACATTCTCAATTCATCTTTTATAAATAACCAATGCAAAACACTTTTTCAATTGCATACTATTGGGGTTAATATACTTTACTTTTGATATGTTTCAACTTTTGCAAGCATTAGCCATATTTTAATGAGTTAAATTGCATTCTTGTTAAAAAAAAATCAAGTTTAAGAACTTTTAAGATCATTGGTTAATGTTAGAAGCTATTTTTTTTCATTCAAAATTTACTCATATAATGATTAATTTAAAAACAAATATGTTACTTTAATATATAACGTATATGTCTAAATCAGTGTGATGTACCTTTTCAAAAAAAAAAAGTCTAAATCAGCCTAGTATCTTTGTTTAAAAGCCTTTGAAACATAATTTTTCTTCACACTTAGCATCATATTTTACCACAAAATGTCAATCGGGGAGTATTTAGGAACAATACAACACATATTTCCTCCAAGTGGAGACATTAGTGAAAAAGAAAAATGATAAAAAGTTATGTTATGCAATAAATTTGAAATGAATATAATTTTTTTTAGTAGCTCGCGTGCATTCTTTTAATTTGAGTTACGTTTGACCTCGCTCAGCTAGGTCGTTTATTAAGTAGAGTTCGAGTAGCTCACGAGCCCGACCAACTCATTAAAACCCCTAGAAACGATACAATTTATTTGAATTTTCTTAAACAACGAGAATACACTATTACCTATTTACATTTTTTTAAAAAAAATTAGGTGAAAAAAGAAACATTTCCATTGAGTTGTACGTCGTCTACCTAGCTAGTTTCAAATAATCCTTTTGTGAAAATGTTATGAATTTTTAAAGAACAGATTGAATGTCAAACTTCTTGGACAAAGACATACTTTCATGTTTCGATTTAATTTATATTAAGCACTATTTCTGCCAAAAGAAGAAGACATACTTTCATTACAATTACATTGTCGATCTCACACGATGTACTCATAAGTTTTGACTAGAGTTAAATAAAATCTCTTCGTAAGCATACTACTGTGGTATTCTCTTCCTTTCTGTTCCCTGTCAGTCCTTGATTTCGTGATTTGGTAGATCAAAATACGATAAGCAATAGGCTAGTAGCTCAATCATAAATTGGACACTTACCAATCAAACTTGGCTACATCATTACTATTTGTCAAAATACTACCAGTACGGACATAATCAAATTATTCAAATCCCAAATAACCCCAAATAGCTTGGTTTAACGTCTTGATCACACAACTTTATTTCAACGACATATAAAAGCCGAGGTAGCTAGTACTCCATTCTCTAGGTACATGTCATTTTTCCCCATTCACCATAGTCACTTGTCAAGAAAAAAAATATATCCAAATTAGGTGTGTTGGTTACTCTATATTTATTGGAGGATTCAAGGTCTACCGGCTTTGCTGGATCATATAATTGTAATAACTCTCCCAATGTAGGTTATAGCTCGAAACTAATTGGTAATGGTTTAGTAGGTTATAGCCCGAAACCAATTGATAATGGTTGTAGGGATTCTTTTGGTTGTTAGTTATAAACAAAGTAAGACCTCCGTAGCACGAACACTTCTCAAGGGCACTATGACTCTGTGACATGTTGGATTTATAGTTTGAAACTCCAAATTAGTGTAATGTTGCAATTTTATTCAGGTGTCGAACACGACACTTTGGAGAAGTCTTCGTGCAACCTAACGTAACCCTATTTGTTATTTGTTAATCAAATCTATTATCTACTTCTGCTATTGATATCTTCTATTGTCACATCAACCATTTGTGGGTGTTTGGTTAATGGTAGTTTCCTTAGCATATTCAGAGCATCTTTATTAGCATATTCCCAAAATCTACTATTTTGAAAATGCCATTGTTAATAGCTTTTGCAAAGAGTAGATTCAATCATTATTATTTTCACATAATCTGCTAATTTACCAAACACTAATTCTGAAACTGATATCTGCTATTTACTAGTCAAATCTGCTATCTGCTTCTGCTATTTACTATCTGCTAACTACTATCCGCTTCTACTATCCGTTATCTGCTATTACCCAAAAAGGGCCATTAATATGTTATCAAACATATTGTCAAACTAGGCCAATGTTATGAACAAAACCCATTCCAGCAGGAAGCAGGAGCCCAATCTTTTATTTACTCTTTGCAACAAAAAAAATGTGAAAAAATAAAATAAAATTCAATGTAAGTTAAAACAAATGGAGCATTATAATTTGAGAAAAATTTGTGTGAACCCGTTTTATGATATGAGACTGGGTGAGAGGGGTCATTAATTAGTGGGTAGCCGATGGGTCATTATAGCGTAGCCGAGGCCGGAGGGGTCATTATAGCGTAACCGAGGCCGGAGGGGTCATTATAAACAAACTCATAGATAAAACGGGTTCATACAATTCTTTTCCTTACAAATTTATGATGGTGGTAGTAAAATAAAATAAAAGGGAAAAGGATAGTCAGTACCTTCCAATATACTCACTCCGTATAACACCCACCTCAGCAAAACAAAACAAAACAAAACAGATAGAGACTTGTGAGGGGACAACACGTACGTACTGCAACTAAAAATTATTAGTACTAATTAATTTACTAACTCATCATTTTAATACTATCTATCTAGTAATCTATTGGAGGTATTAGATTTGTCATATTAATTTCCTCATTTACGGTTCTGGTCAAACAATTCAAGGAGATGTTAGTAGTATAAGTTATTGAGAGCTGCAACTCCCATGCCTTTCTCTCTCCTCTTTCTCTTACTCTTTCATTTCGCATGGGAGACAACCAACAATCACCCTCACCCTTACCCACCACTTTGCCGGAAACACTACCCAACAACAACGAGGAGACAGAAGCAGCTCCAGTTCAAGTGTTGGTGTTCTTACATAAGGGAATTAAGTCTGAGCTGGAACTACTTAAGACAACGTTGGCCACACGCGCTGTCGAAGAGCGTGGATTGGAATTGTCAGTTGAGGAGATTAAGCGGCGGTTAGAGTTCGTTAGGAGCGTTTATTCTTACCATTCTGCTGCTGAGGATCAGGTTTATTACATTTTACTTTTGCATTTGCATTTACTTTTTGTCCTAGCTCATTTGGTCGTTGTGCTGTTCAAGGGTTCTTTCGTCATTGCATTAGTCAGTCTTATCATTTTACCGACTAATTATTGTTGTTACTTGGAATGCTCTTTTTTTTTTTTAATACGTGTTCAATAGTTCGAGCTCAAATGCTCAATTTTGTTTTGTTCTGTTTTTTATAAATTATAACTAAAACTGAATTGTGGCACTACGGACGATTTGTTTTGTTTAGTTCGTCTACGCCATATACAAAGATTTAATAATTGTTGGACTGGCGAAGAAAAAAAAAACTAATTAGTTACAATTGCACCTACCATCGAGCTAAAATGATCCCAAAACTTATGTGAACCTGTTTTATGTATGACACGGGCACAAGGGGTCACTTATGAGAGAAATGTTGATTAATGACAAATCGGTGGTCATGACCCCATCTCATATATAAAACGGTTTTACACAAGTTTTTGTAAAAAAAATTGGAAGAGATTTTAATAAGTTATAGTAACGTAGCTAACTAAAAGGAAAATAAACTAAATTGAGCTATTCAAAACTTGTGTACGGTCGTTTTATGTATCCAACCGGCTTTTCTGGGATCATTAATGACCAAAATAAGGTCACTAATCAAAATTAGAAATGTTTTTTTTATCATTAGTAATCTCGGCTCATATATAAAGCTGTGCATACAAATTTTTCTTTTTAAAAAACCGATGTGAAATGTCAATGCTACGAAAATGAGTGTAACAGAATAAGGCATAATTTAATTTTCCTTTTCTTATTGACTTTTGTTTTGCTCTGTTTTTTCCCTTTTTATAGTTGCATTATACTAGTAATTTTGAGATGAGATTTGAACATTGACCATTGAATTGGTCATAGAAGACTGTGGTGAGGTCAACTGCTGAGAGAAATTACTGTGTATTAGTTCTTTGTTGAGAGAAACAGAGAAATTACTCAGTTTGACATGAACCAAAAAAAAAAAAGAGCTAATGTATTAGTTGTTTGTTTTAGCTACTTAATACTAATACTCAGTTACTCCTACATGTTTTTGAAGATTTCACTTTGAACTTGCATGGTTACTTTTTTTTTTTTTTGCATTGAGCAGATTATTTTTCTTGCTTTGGACGTACGTGTGGAAAATGTCGTGGGTACATATTCACTTGAGCACCAAAGCATCGACCGTTCATTTGATTTCGTCTTTTCATTACTAAATGGTCTATTGGAGGACCAAGGAAATGGAAGTAAGGATTCTCAAGAACTTGTATTTCGTATCAGTGCTCTTACGGAGTCGATCTGTCAACATATGGTTAAAGAAGAAGAACAGGTATGCAATTTAGCATCAACGTAACATTGACTAACTTTTTCTTTATGTGTAAACGTTATTGGGAGACGGATGTATGACAGACGAAGTAATAAGCAAAAGAGAAACAGAACCAACATTCTTGTATAGCGTTTTGGACTCTAAAAGAAAGCATAAGCATTGTGACAGATTTCTGAGTGTGGACTTTGATGCAGGTTTTTCCATTGTTGCTGAAACATTTCTCTCATGAAGAGCAAGCTTCACTAGTATGGCAATATATGTGCAGTGTTCCGGTCATGTTAATGGAGAAGCTTTTTCCATGGCTGGGATGTCTCCTCTCTCAAGACGAACAGTTGAATATGAAGCACTGCATTTTAAAAGTCGTGCCACAAGATAAGCAGTTCCAAGAGGTATGTTTCTTGCAAACACTTGCTCCACTTTAAGAGGGCAACTCTTTGTTCAAACCTTGGATTTATCTGTGCAGGTAGTTATTACTTGGCTTGAAAAGAGCTATAATCACCTCGTGAGAGATCATGCTGAAGTTGCGACATCAGTTGAGTCTCGTAAGGAACTCTGTGATGTTAAAGAGGCATTAAATAGTCACTTGCCCCAATGCTCTTCCGGCAAAGGAGGCTTCAAGCACGATTCACATATACTCGTCAGGGATGGTCCATTTGATGGCATTCTGCTCTGGCATAGTGCGATCAAGTCTGACCTAAAAGACATTCTAGACAGACTTCGTCGATTGAGGTTTACCGAACATTCAAACTTAACAGGGGTTTTTGTCCGGGTCAACTTCCTCATAGATGTTCTGCTGTTTTACAGGTAACATTCTCGCATGAAAGAACTCACATTTCATATAAATCTCATTGTATGTATCACCATATTTAGCTAATCTGGGTCCAGCAACCATGCCTCGTGGATTATTTGTTTAAAATTTTTCCAATGAAAGTACACTGTTTGAAATTGTAGCAAGGCATTGGAAGAGTTCTTTTATCCTATCTTAGATCGCATATCCGCCCCCAAGCTGTCACCATTGCACCAATTGTTTCCTTACAAAATTGAAGTAGAGGGACTTTACCAGATTCTGTATGATGCTCATCCGACTAAGTTGGAGACACTGTGCATTAAAGTAGAGGCTCTGGCGCTGGCAACTACCAAACACTTTTCCTTTCTAGAAACAGAGGTAGTTTTCTTGACTGCATGCCTACCAAATATTTGGAGGGAAAATTTTCTTCTTGTATATATATACACTTCATTATATTATTACTAAATAATTCTGTTTTTTCATGTACACTTCTAACTTCAGGTTTTCCCCATCATTAGCAAGAACTGCAACCATGAAGCCCAACGTGAAATATTGTTTAGCAGCATTTGCATTCTTCCCCTTGGGCTCTTAAAGTGTGTGGCTACTTGGTTTTCCCCTCACTTGCCCAAGGATAAGTTAAGGTCGATTCTCCAGGGAATCAAGCAGTCTGACTGCCTGGATGAATCTTTCGCTTCCCTTTTGCATGAATGGGTCCGCATTGGATATTCTGGAAAAACGACTGTGGAAGATCTTCTGGAGATATTCAACAGCCCAGTGTCGTACGTGTCTGAGCAGATTCAGGCGGATGAATACCCATGCAAGACTTATCAGCGCGTAAATTTCAGATGCTGGTTTATGGACAGGACTTCTATTTCTGATTCTTTAAGCAGGAGTTTTTGTCTGACCAAGAAGCATGGGACACTATACTCCAGTGGTACGAATTTACTTGTATTTTCTTCGCAATCATCAAATGGGGTTTATACAAATTCTGGACTTCCTTGTGAAGCAACCTCTAATTACCCAGAGGCCATGCCAATAGATCATATTTACTATTTCCACAAAGCTCTAAAGAAGGATCTTGAGTCCCTGGTCATTGACACTACTAAACTGACAGAAAATATGGGGCTTTTGATGGACTTCATACAGCGGTTTCATCTTGTGCAATCTCTCTATGAACTCCATAGTGAAACGGAGGATGAAATTGCATTCCCAGCTTTGGAGGCAAAGCAAGTGGCGCGAAATATCACACAGGCCTACAATATTGATCACAAACTGGAAGCTGAATGCTTCAATAGAGTATTGGGAATTCTAAATGAAATGCTGGAATGCTATAATTCAGTCTCTGACACAGTGATTAACCCTGAAGGTCCAGTATCAGTGATGTATAATCAGTTGTGTTTGAAGCTCCGAAATAGTTGTAGAACTTTAAAGAAGGTACTGAGTGATCACATTGATCGTGAAGAGATGGAACTTTGGCCTTTGTTTAGGGAGCACTTTTCAGTTGAAGAACAGGAAAAAATTATAGGATACATGCTTGGAAGGACGAAGGCAGAGACTCTGCAGGAGATGATAGTGTGGCTCATGGCATCTCTAACGCCAGAGGAGCGGCGTGCAATGATTACGTTCTGGCGCAAGGCCGCTAAGTACACCAAATTTGATGAATGGTTAGGAGAATGGTGGGATGGTGTAATCAGTTATGGTTTCGCCGAGGCAGACGAGTCAAATATCTCTTCGTCACAGGCAACAGAGCCCTCAAAAGTAGTTTCAAAATACAGCCAACGTATGGCTGTTGGTTGTGATTTACGAGAAAAAAAGAATGATGAGAATGTCAGAGTAGATGACACTAATATCAAAACTACAAGAATGGTTAAGGAAATGGAAGGTCTCGATGTGGCGAGTCAAACGCACAAAGAATCTTTGGAGTTTACCACACTGTTAAGTGAAAAGAAAGAGAAACATAGGAGGGAACCAGAACCGAATGATGTAATTAACGAGAGCAGCCAACTCCCACAAGCAGCTCTCGAGGTACAGCATCAGAATAGACCTTCCTCAATGAGTCAGGTAGAAATGGAGGGCGCTATAAGAAAGATTTCGCAAAACTCCTCCTTGGATATGCGAGAAAAGACACTACTGATCCAAAACCTGATGACTAGGTTGCGTTCTTTCTTGTCCCTCAATTCCCAAGCTTTTATATTTTACTCTATGCTTGAGGACTTTGTTTTTGAGTGTGTAGTTTGAACTTTGAAGTGTCTATTAACACAGGGTCATCAGAATGGCATTTAACTCCAGTGGATTTTCGAAAAAAAACCTGAGTACTGCTTCTTTGTTATCAATTTTTTGGGTGAGCTGAGGCATGGAAAGTGGCTGAAGAACATCTATTCGTTGTATCAAAGAGCATAAAAATTTATACTACTCTGGCATGCTTCTTATTCTTTCCTTGCTTTTCATTTTCTTTCCCCCTGTCTGTGGTTGTCATTGTGAACTTGAAACAAAATTATAATCTTAAACTAAAGAGACTGGAGTATTGCCTAGATTAATCACATTTGCTATTATAATCATTAGTTTTCTTAGTATAACTCATAAGAACTTTGATTCTGCCATACTGTAGCCATTGGATTGCTGCACAACCAGTGCCTGAATTGGATGATGTTGTCAGAAGTGAACCTGGAAAGCTTCCAGGTCAATTTCCCTCTTATCGGGGCTCTGCTGGATCTGTGTTTGGTTGCAAGCACTACAAGCAGAATTGTAAACTAGTCGCAGCATGTTGCAACCAGCTTTTCACATGCAGACGTTGCCATGATGAGGTTGCTGATCATTTGATGGACAGGTAAAAAAAAAACTGCTGAAAACCATTTGTATAATAGTTCTTCCCTAAAAATAAACAAATATCCATGCGATCATGCAGGAAATCCACCACCCAAATGATGTGCATGAAATGCTTAGAAATTCAACAAATTGGGAGCACGTGCATGACTCCTTCCTGCAACAGTTTCCCCATGGCAAAATACTTTTGCCGGATCTGCCGATTGTTTGATGACTCCAGGTTAAATTTCTTTTTATTGCATACTGTTTACTTGTATCATCAATACCAAGGTGCATTCAGATATGTTCGAGTACTTGAATTTGGTAGGTTGAACTCTACAATTGGTCACATCAATTGAATTCATGTAATGATAAAAAGAGAAAGGAAAGAAAACTAGGTGTACAAAAACTGAACTTGTACTGCGGATTCCAAGAGATTATAGGATAACCTACAGCCGGTTGAGGGTCAGTCATTTGGATTGTAGTGAATTTAGACAAAGTTAACTGTAAATATATAGATAATTGGCAATGACTGGCAGCCTGGCAACCACTTTAGCATGTTTACAACTCATGTCGTGTCCTATCCAAGGTAGGTTTTTTCTTGCTTAATTTTGGAGGTTTTCCATTAGGGATTTCGGTTCAGCTGTGAGCTGGTATTTTTGAGACAGTCGGTAAGTTGCGTCGCTTAATATCTATTGCGATATTGGGATATTTGCATATTATCTTCCATTCATGTATCAGTAAGTCAAGAAATGAAGAGGAGTGAGGGAGAAGGATGAAAAGGGAAGTGAGAGAGAAAGGGATGGGGTTGGCTTTTACAGTTTTATATGTCTTCCATTCATGTATGAATTTCAATGTGAACTCTGGTTGATTGAAAATTCATTCTTGTATTTTTTTTCTTCTTCTGAATCATTTTTCCCCAATGCTTTCTAAACACTAATTTCCATTACACAGGGAAATTTACCACTGCCCCTATTGTAACTTATGCAGAGTTGGAAAAGGATTGGGGATTGATTACTTTCACTGCATGAAATGCAATGCTTGCATGTCACGATCTCTATCAGATCATACATGCAGAGAAAAATGCTTCGAGGATAAGTGTCCCATCTGCCATGAGGACATCTTTACTTCAAGTAGTCCCATAAAAGCTCTCTCTTGCGGTCATTTGATGCACTCAACATGCTTTCAGGTAGTTGAAACTTCAGTTCTCTCTTTGAGTAACTATATTGTAGAGTGCAGAAACTCACTCTGAATTGTTTTGGCTGCTCAGGAATATACTCGCATGCATTACACTTGTCCAGTATGCAGCAAATCACTTGGGAACATGCAGGTCAGTAGTTAGACTAATTTACTTCAACTTCAAATCTTTTGTATAAATGATGAAGCATATTTATTGACCTTGTGCATTATTCGCTATGTTTGCGCCATGTTTGTCTTCTGATCTAGTTAGGCCCCTTCTATATTTGTACTAATTAAAGACAGTGCGTTTCTAGTTGAGTAC
>ONZK01001973.1:214088-243610 GCA_900322385.1 Pharnaceum exiguum | reverse complement strand
CCCCCCCCCCCCCCCCCCCCACACACACACACACACACACAACCAGATTAAAAAAATGACACAAAAGTGTCTAGAGAGGGGCCCAGGTTATCATAACAGCGTATGAGCGTAGTATGGCATGGCTAGAGAGCCAAGAACCACACCACTCTAGTTCAGTGGTTGTCAATTACAATAAGAAGTAAATTATGGCCTTCGATTCCATTGCAAAAATAACAGACGCCCACCCCGAGTCTATCTCGCAAACTTATTAGTAAGTTTCCGAAATCAAGATGAAGCATTCACAATCTCATCCAAGTAGAAAAACAATACTTCATTCAAATCTATGAGTTAATGGATTCATCACTCGTTATATATCCCACCAGTCACACAAAACCCGCATGGTTAAGATGAACAGCAGAGTTGAACTTCCCAAAGCAGTGAAGGTAGGCAAAGACAGTCAAGATAACACACTGATAGTTTATCCCATGAAATCGCACTAACTTGTTTGAGCAGGAAAATTACCTAAAAACGCACTAGAAGTACAACAAGTTCACTCAAACTAGATAGGATCAAATGAAGCATGAAAATGCATGCCAGGAGAAGTTGACGGAATTTTTTTCAATTTCCAATAAAAAATTATAAAAAGAAAGAAAGAGGAATCCTAACTCCTAAGAATATTACCTGCATGGGAAAGATCACCATCTTTCCAGACTTGGTCTTTCTGCATGACATGGGCTACTGGGCGCTCAACTTTGACATTTTCCTTCCCATAGATAGCAGTTTGGCTTCGTCCCTCCGACACTTTAGGGAAGTTTTTCCCCTTCCTTTTTCTAACAATTTGAAGTTCAGAGGGAAAAACTTCACCATCCAGAATTTCTCCGTTAGCCTTTCCTGCAAAAAATCATGCGAGACAGGAAAGTCAACATCATCCATTACACAAAAGCCAGAACAAAGGGCACCGATAGTCGGGTACATATACTCTCTTTGGCGCTACATTGATATTACTATATTAGGCATATGCTTATAAAAACAATCCCAGAGCTTACTTATCCTGGACAAGAAGGTGTATTTCATTCCAGTATTCCTGTGAATAACTCTAAACATGTTGACAACACTCACCATCAGCTATCACGGAATGATCAATGCCATTCTCAAGGTTTATTTGTTGGCCATCTAAATTGTCCGTAAAAACATTCTTTGATGCCAGTGGCTCCTGCAAGCGCAAATTACCTATGAATTAGACCTTAAAAAGGGCTAAAAATCACTGCCCACTAAAACCCTCGGCAATGGGTGAAAAAACCTGAAACAGAATTTTAGCCAAAGGACCAAGAAAGAAGGGTTCTCACATGCTTATAGTGCACAGATACAAGATTGCCAGACTTCGTAGAAAAGTTGACGGATTCGTCTTGGGTGCCTCCAGCAACTGTCGATGCACTTTTTCTACGCTGCTCAGCAATAAGCTTCTGCTTTGCTTCATTTTCTATGCGTCTCTGGTATTCCAAGGTCTCTTCAAGTAATCTTTCCTCCGCCTCAAGCTGACTGTTACTATAAAAATCATCCTCGAATGGTTTCGTGCCATTACATCTTTCTGAAGCTAATACGTCAGTATCCTCATTATCATCATCAGTGGCAGTGCTCACAGAGCTGCAAGAGCAAAAATATAAATCAGAACTAGCCCAGAACGCCACTAGAATCTGAACCATAACAAGAGCATAGTAAATAACTGAGTGCACTTAAGTAAAGTAGACAGAACACATACGATGGTTCAGCACCCTCGAGCGGTTCAGTAAAGCTGCCAGCCTGCAGGATCTTAAGAACATTAGATCAATTTCAAGTCTGAATACCAGATCTAGTAATGTCTAAAGCAGAAAAGGATAAAATCCAACATCTGCAGAAACTTTATATTGTGTTTGGGATTTAAATAACACATACCTTCAAATCCCTGTTTCTCCTGGAATCTTTAGCTCTTTTTTTATCCTTCATCTTCTCCTGCCCATTTTTAGAGCTATCATTTCCATGTCCAACGCTCTTTTTAGAATCAAGAGCCAGTTCCGCCAAAAATGCTTCTCTTGCAGCGTCAGATTTTTCCGTGGCATCCTTTTCCGCCAGATCTTCCAAATGCGCCTGTACCAGGTATAAGAACACTAATTACAATAGTCACCAGCTGAGAAGCAAAGAATAAATTCTACCAGGTCGGCACAAACCCGCAAGAATGACTTGACAAGCGCCAATAATATAGAGCGGTAATCAAAGGCAGACACAGGTTCAATTTTCCGCTCCACCTGCTGCATGTGGATCACACTTCGCAACATCCTTGCATCAATTTTACTCAGCTGCATGACAGAAAAAGTTTAGATTCTTCCCAGAAAGCGTGACATGCTCAACTTGCAAACGAGAAGCAGAAGACACAAACCTCTTGGGCAAAGTGCTCTTTTTGTCTCTGCATAGCGTATTCTACACAGGTATCCATCTGATTGAAATAGTCCTTTGATTTCCAGTCATCTTCACCTGCTTCTAAGTCAATGAGATGAGAAGGCATAGCACCATAAGTCTCGTCAAATCCAAACTGATTGACGTTAAAATTTTCCGCCAACTTTAAGACCTCCGTTATGACTTCCATCTCGAACCTATTGCTGCCAAACGAAACTTCACTCTCCCTTCCAAAATTCTCATCTCTGCGCTTCCTTAGAATTGAGTCATAGCTACAATGGGAAAAGTCAGTGGCATGCTCCCTCTTCTTGCTTTCCTCCGAAAGCAGTGCCTCTAGTCCCTGTAAAGCTTCTTCATACCCTGTATAATCATATTTCTGATCACGTAAATTCTGAAGAGAATTTAATTCCTTCTCAAGTGTATCCAGTAACTCCATGCCCTGTTGTGATTTCTCCTCCCTATTTCTGGACCATGTTGCCAATTGTTCACCACTAGGACGGCCATCATATATCCAGGACAAGAAAAAATCAGAGGCAGACAGAATACCCTTTTCAGAGGCTATGGCAGGACTTGCTGAACCCAAATCATTTACAGCACCATTGCAGGACAATAAACTATCATCCAGTAGGAGGCATGACGCATCTTCACTAACAATAATATTGTCCAAAGGGTCAGGAACTGCAGCGTAGTGAATGGCATCATCAGGCGAAACTTTCTCTGGTGATCTGACTACACCACAGGTATGACATAGATCTTGCAAGAATTTGAAGACCTTCCTAAGCTGATTTTCTCCCAGGAAACATATACACAGTGGGTTCTGGTCTACGCCAAAGCAACGTATCTGTGAGCCAGAAGCAAGCCTCTGTAACTCATCCTTGGTAAACTGCATCACCTTATCAAGATGACTCGGCGCTAGACACTTATTCATTACAAGAATATGAAATGAAGACCTGATCTTTCCAAGCAGATGAGCGCGTTCAGTGTCATCTGATAAAGGCCAGCTGTTAGGAAGAATATACACCTCAGAACACGCATTTGCATCACAAGTTTTGCACTCCCCCACAGCATTTTTATCAACTCCATCACAACTATCAGCTGAGATCTTCTTCTCCGGGAACGGCTCCCATGGTTCGTCCGAGCCAAAGTTGTCATCCCAGCATTCATCTATCTGCTCCTTATGATTCTCCCCACCATCAACAGAACCATCGGGCTTCAACTGATCCTCAAGCATCTTAATTGACGCTGACAAATCCAGTGGTTTCCAAGAACAACTCAGAAGCATCTCAGCCCACTCACTCTCCACATTGACTGGCAAATGGGGCTGTATTTTAAACAGCGCGTTACCCATATGCTCTTCTATCACATGCTCCATATGCAACTTGAAATCTGGAAACCTCTCCCCGCACCGGCAACATGCCCAAAACTTCCATGCCTTGTTCAACTCACCAAAAGCCAAAGCCTCGCTCAAAATCTCCAAGGCTTGCCCAGTGTCTTTACTAAGCGAACCACTAAGATGAGCCCTGATGTCACTAACCCTAATTCTAAGCAACGCTTTCTTCATTTCATCACTCATAGAGTTCCAAAACGACCTCACCTGCATACCAAAACAATCAAACCCTCAATAAAATGACATAGGAAAGAGAATCAAACCATACAACAAAACACACCATCACTTGCAACAAAAACTCATAATAACATGCAGCAAATATGACTAACCTAAGCTCACAAGCTTGCCAACAACCTTATGTTTCATGATTACAAAAGCATTAATGAAATTATTTGGTATTAAACTTTTAATACGTACTATACTGGTTCCATCAAGCCCACGACAATCTGACATAGCCAAACTATTGAAACTCCAGTAAAAAGAGGGCAGAGAGATAATACCAACGAACAAACAACAACAATAACATATTGTCATCAAACTCATAAAACTACCAACATCCTGATTTCCAGCAATACTTACACAACCACATTTCTGTACTTTCACATACCCCTCCTTCCCTACATAATGTCCACCATATTAAACTCACAACACCACAACCAGTCCTACGTCCCAAAACATCATACGCAAACAAAAAAAAAATCATTGTTTGTTATCTGAAACCAACATAATTTACCCACGAAAAAACAACTTTTTCAATTTTCTTATCTCACCTTTCTTGCAACTACAACAACAAAACCCAATCAAAACACCAACTAATTCACTCAACATCTTCCATATCCTCACTTCATCCTCATCCATCAAACACTAAACATAGACATGCATTCATCAAACTCATAACACCACCAAAATTACCCACATTCCAAATTTAAGCAAAAACACCAACAATCAAATAACAAAAGAATCCCCCTTTACACATTGAACGCACATTATACAATCACAATGACATTCATCAGCCTCATAACAAAACTACTAATACCCACATATCAAAATTAACCAAAACCCTAACAATCAAAATACAAAAAGAACCCCCCTTTATACAATAAACACACATTATCATTAAACTTATAACACAGGTATCAAATACCCACATTCCAAAATTAACCAAAAACCCAACAATCAAAACACAAAAGAACTACAACAACAACAACAATCGAGTGTAAATCCCCATTAAATCCCCATCAAAACACAAAAGAACTCTCCTTTATAAATATAAACACACATTACAAATCACAAAGTCATATTGACATAAATTCATCAAACTCACAACACCACACTCTAAAAAATACCCACAATTCCAAAATCAACCATAAACCCAACTATCGAAAACATAAAAGAATCTCCCTTTACACAATATAAACACACATTATACATTCATATCAACCTTCATCTAACTGATAACACTACCATCAAATCCCCACATTCCAAATTCAACCAAAAACCCCAACAATCAAAACACAAAAGAACTCCCTTAACACAATATAAACACACATTATACTTCATCTCAACATTCATCAAACTCATAACACTACCAACAAATACCAATGTTCCAAATTCAACCAATTACCCAACAATCAATTCATTCAACAACAACAACAACAACATGCGAGTGTAAATCCCCAACCAATGGGGGTACTCGGGGACAGGATGAAACAACCTTACCCCTGTTTAAGAAAACAGAGAGGTTGGACATTGACCCATTGCTGCATTGAAGTACTGACTTCCAACAATCAATTCATTCAATTAATAACAATTCGACAATTCTCCTTCAATTCACCAAAATTAAACCCTAACCTGATCTTTCCTCTCCGACAAGCTCGAACCCCTCCTCCCACTCCAACCCTTCTTCCTCTCCCCACCACCCCTCCCACTCCCACCACTTCTCCCAACACTCTCCTCTCCACCACCACTACTTCCACCACCATTATCCTTCTGATGCTGCACCAGCTTCGCCGCAGCAACTCTAACCTCAATCTCCTTCCGTCTCTCCTCAACCGTCTTCGTCGCCTTCTTAATCTCATTATTCCTCCTAACCCCACCACCTCCGCCTCCCCCTTGTAAATACTTACTCTCCAACGGATCCTCCGCCTGTCTCCTCATCGGTATAAACTTAAACCCATCCTCCCCAACCCTCCCCACTCCTCCCCCTCCCAAATTCTTCATCCACGACGATATCGACGCAATATTCGCCTTCTGTATCAACCCTCTCAACTCCGACTGCACCGCCGCAACTCTCATCTCCCCATCCTCAATCCCCCCACCGCTTTCCCCCTCCTCAAAAAGCAACACATTCTCTTTCATAGGATCACCGGGGCTCTCTACCGCCAACGCCCTATCACACTCAGCCACCACCGCCTCATAATCCTTCCCATCATTAGCAGCGTCGTAGAGAAGATTGGCGTAGAAGAGCGCGAACTCGATGGAGTTAGGAGAGAGAGTGGAGGCCTTGTGAGCGAACGAAAGCGCGTTCTTCAAGTGCTTTTGCTTGGCGATTTGGTCGTCGATGATTGCCGAGACTTTTAACGCGATCGTGCCGTGCACGCGGTGTACGATAGGTGAGTTAGGGTGCTTTGTTGTGATTTCCTTCATTAGTCGTAACGCTTTGTTGTGGTTACCTCGTCGGAGTGAGTTTAGGGCTTTCTCGCATTCTGATTTTATTACGTCTTCTGACGGTGGTTGGTGCGACGGCGGTGGTGGTGGCGGTGGTAGTTGTGGTAGTGAGGGTTTTGGTTTTTCTTTTTTCTTAGGTCCCATTTTTATTTTTTAGTGAGGGAAATAATTAAATCTAGAGAGAGAAAGTGAGAAGTGAGAAATGAAAACGAAAATGTTGTGTTGGTGTTAGTGAGGGTTTGGTGGGGGTATTTATAGGGCGAGTCATTAGAAATGTAA
The DNA here is from genome assembly GCA_900322385.1 of Pharnaceum exiguum. Taxonomy (NCBI): domain Eukaryota; kingdom Viridiplantae; phylum Streptophyta; class Magnoliopsida; order Caryophyllales; family Molluginaceae; genus Pharnaceum; species Pharnaceum exiguum. The sequence goes on along the minus strand of ONZK01001973.1, from coordinate 236,868 downwards.
GAATTGTGAAGTGAGGGGAGAGAATGGAGTAGAGAGGCGACTGAGGGGGAGAGTGAGTGTTTGTATATATGGGAAAGGGGGAAATAATTGAGGGAAAAGAAAAGGGAAAATGGAAATCTCACCTACCAGGGGAGAACAAAATCAGGGAAAGATGGGAGATGGGGAAATGAGGGAGGGTGTGTGTGTCACGTGACTGTTCTGCTTGAGGGTGATTGGTTTGATTTGCTTTGATTTGGTTTGGTAAATAAAAATAAAGGGAAAAGGAAGGGATGTATTGTAGAGAAATAATGATTGAGGGGGGTGAAGGTGTGGAAGGGTTGAGGGTGTTGGGATCGTTGAAAGGTGTTTTGTTTTGTTTTCACCTTTTGTAGGAAAGTGGAAAGGGGAGGAAGATGAGAGGAGGTGATGGTTGTAGTCTTGTAGATGTGTTTTCTTTTTCTATCTAATCTACATAAAAGAAAATAAATTATTTGACATATATTGAATGAGGTGTGATGAATGAGGGATTTAATTATGAGTAATTTGGATTTTTTTGTAATCTTAAATTGTTCAATTCATTGTTAAAGATTGTCTTATTGGCAAATTTAAGAAGAAAATGATCATAAAACAAACGAAAGCACACTTAATATTGATTCAGATGTAGAAAAATAAGACCACATGTTTATATATTAGCGCGGATTTTTCATAATTTCGGTAGTTTTCATATAATCTACTTACGAAAAAACCCGCAAAAAGTTTCTCTGATTGCCATTATAGCCTTGCAGTATGTTTTTTTTAAAAAAAATGCAAAAAGTTTCTCTAATTACCATCTGGTCTTACTGTATGTGATTCTATATTCGAAAGAAGAAAAAAAAGCGATCTTTTTTTACCTAATTACCTTTTTAGTCTTACTATACGTGATTCTTTTTTACAGAAAAAAACCCGTGAAAATTGTGATGGTAATGATGTCTTAATCTTTATTAGCATTTTGTGTGAGTAAAATAGTGAAAGAAAGTACATGGTTACTTGAACATATAAAAGTATAGTCCGATGGAAAAGAGGTAATCACTTCTTATTATGGTAAAAAATAACTACCATAGCTTTTACCGTGGTAATTTTTGGTGCCGTTAAGATGCTCAAACAGGTTCATACAACAACTATTACAAATACAATATGATACATGGGCAGCCCTTCATCAGTTCATGTGGAGCACTTATAGATTAGAAACACATCCAGATTTCTATCAAGTTGAAAGTTTTTAACTTTCTTTTCATTAATTGAGTCGTCAACTTTTAGTTTAGAAACACATCCTTTCTTCATCACTTATTTGTACTCAATCAAATGTGAAATTCAGGTAGTTAAGCCACATTTCAACTGTTAATTAATAATCCAAGTTGCATATGTCTATTAATATCGTAGATATTTATTATGATTTTGATCATTTAGTGAATTTAAGTAATTTTCAAAGTAGAATATGTGATATTTATATATATATATATATAAACTTTTTAAACAGGTCATGGATTTCTCGCTTAACCCGCCTAACTAAACGTGTTGAATTTGAGTCAAGGTCCTAAAACCTGTTTTTAAATTGGTTGGGTAGGAGTCAAAGATTCTCCAACCCGTTTGTACTTGACACGATTGGTCGATTGCCACCCCTAGACCAGTAGACCCTAGTCACTGTGCAGTGGGCAGCCCTTCATGATCGGTTCATCTAACACTGAGGTCTGAGGGTGTGTTTCCTTCATTTCCATTTTCGTTTTCCTTTTTGCCTCAATTATTTCTACCCCTTTCCTCCTTTCCAATATAATAAAGTTATATATAAACACCAAACAAGCTCTCACTCTCCTCTCTTCTACTCCATTCTCTCTCCTGCTCCCTTCACAATTCTTACATTTCTCCTCATTTCTTTCCCTATAAATACCCAAGGGCCCCAACCCTCACTAACACTAATACACTATCACAACATTTGCGTTTCATTTCTCACTTCTCACTCACTCTCTCTAAAAACAAATTTACCTCCCCACACCAAAATAAAAATGGGACACAAGAAAAAAGAAAAACCAAAACCCTCACTTATACCCACACCACCACCGTCACAACCACCGCAACAACCACCACAACCAGAGGAGAGAGAGAGCGCAACAATAAAATCAGAATGCGAGAAAGCCCTAAACACACTCCGACGAGGAAACCACAACAAAGCCCTACGACTAATGAAGGAAATCACAACAAAGCACCCCAACTCACCCATCGTACACCGCGTGCACGGCACGGTCGCGTCAAAAGTCTCGGCAGCCATCGACGACCAAACCACCAAGCAAAAGCACTTGAAAATCGCGCTTTCCTCCGCACACAAGGCCTCCACTCTCTCTCCTAACTCCATCGAGTTCGCGCTCTTCTACGCCAATCTTCTCTTTGACGCTGCGAGTGACGGGAAGGATTATGAGGCGGTGGTGGCTGAGTGTGAGCGGGCGTTGGCGGTGGAGAATCCGAGTGACCCGATACAAGAGAATGTGTTGCTGTTTGAGGAGGGTGGTGGTGGTGGTGGTGGTGGGGGGAGTGAGGATGGGGAGGTGAGAGTCGAGGCGGTGAAGTCGCAGTTGAGGACGTTGATACAGAAGGCGAATATTGCGTCGATATCGTCGTGGATGAAGAAATTGGGAGGGGGAGGAGAGGGGAGTATTGGGGAGGATAGGTTTAAGTTGATACCGTTGAGGAGAGTGGCGGAGGATCCGTTGGAGAGTAAGTACTTACAAGGAGGAGGTTGGGGAGGGGGTGGGGTTAGGAGGAATGATGAGATTATGGCAGCCACGAAGACGATTGTGGAGAGACGGATGGAGATTGAGGTTAGAGTTGCTGCTGCTAGGTTGTTGCAGCAGCAGAAGGAGAATGGAGGTGGGAGTGGGAGTGGGAGTGGTGGTGGGAGTGGAGAGGAGAGTGGTGGGAGGAGTGGTGAGACTGGAGGAGGAGAGGAGAGTGGGAGTGGGAGGAGTGGTGGTTGGGGTGGTTGGGAGTGGTAGCTAGACAAGTCTCGAGTTTTTCGGCAAGGAAGGATCAGGTTAGGGTTTAATTTTTGAGAAATGTAGGACAATTCTTGAAATTGTTGTTTTTGTTAATTGAATGAATGAATTGATTGTTGGGTAATTGGTTGAATTTGGAATGTGGGTATTTGTTGGTAGTGTTATGACTATGATGAATGTTGATATGAATGTATAATGTGTGTTTATATTGTATAAAAAAAGAAGGTTTCAAGTTGAAAGAATTATCTTCGTCTTTCAGTTTAGGTGATTATGTACTATAGTAAAATGGCTACAAAACCTCAAGTAATTCTTATGTTTAGTGAAGCTATTGGGAGTCAATACCTCAATGCAACAATGTATGGGTCAATCTCGAAACAACCTCTTTGTTTTCTTAAACAGGGGTAAGGTTGCGTACATCCTTACCCAACCCGAGCATCACCATTGAATGGGGATTTATACTCGGTTGTTGTTGTTGTTGTATATTGTGTAAAGGGAGGTTCTTTTGTGTTTTGATTGTTGGGTTTTGGTTGATTTTGGAATGTGGTTTTTTTTTAGAGTGTGGTGTTGTGAGTTTGATGATTTTTTGTTAATGTGACTGTAATGTATAATGTGTGTTTGTATTTTATAATGGAGAGGTTCTTTTGTGTTTTGATTGTTGGGTTTCTGGTGAATTTTCGGATGTGGGTATTTGATAGCGGTGTTAAAGTTTGATGATTATGTGGTTTTATTGTATAAAAGGGGGGTTCTTTTTGTATTCTGATTGTTAGGGTTTGGATTATTTTGAAATGTGGGCATTTAGTAGTTCTGTTATGAGGCTGATGAATGTCATTGTGATTGTATAATGCGTGCTTCTTTTATAAAGGAGGATTCTTTTGCATTTTGATTGTGGGATATTTGCTTAATTTTGGAATGTGGGTATTAATTAGTGGTGTTATGAGGCTGATGAATGTCATTGTGATTCTGTAATGTGTGTTCAATGTGTAAAGGGGGATTCTTTTGTTATTTATTGTTGGTTTTTTTGCTTAAGTTTGGAATGTGGGTAATTGGTGGTGTTATTATGAGTTTGATGAATGTATTTCTTTGTGTAGTGTTTGATGGATGAGGATGAAGAGATCACCATAAGCAGCATGTCAGAAGGGAGGAGTGGATTCATACTGAGGCAAATGCCGTCTTGTTCTCCTACGGCAGTGATAGACTGATAGTGTTTATTTAAGTTTGATGTTGCGCTTCATGTACAGTATCTTCTATTCTATCATTTATTGTTTTCTCTAGCTGTCTATTGTAAGGAGATAAGGAACGAACCACTAGACCAACACTGATCGGTTACTCTGCTACTCTCTTAGAGGTATATAAATGTGTTTTTTGTCTATAGTGGCGATTATTAGCTTAGAACACATGTACACCAAGCTTTGCTTGGCCTGTTGGTTTCGCCCCTGATTTCCACACTCAGGGTTCAAACCCACCGGGAGCATTTGGGAAGACGATATTTTCCCCCTCCCCCCTCCTCTCCAAATGCTCATGTTTATTAGTTCAATGGTTTAGTACGAGATGGGATAACCATTGGTGGCTCCCCTTCTTACCTTTGGGGAAAAAAACACATACGTAGTTGTAAAAAAACAGAAAGGAACTTCAACTTACGCTCCAAAGATGGGTTGAATTTCTGATCATTTGTATTCTGACAAACTTAACCTTGCAATTGGACGAGCTACAAGTAGCATTTAACATTTGATACTTCAGTAATGCAGTTCAACATATGTAGAGGTTGCCACAACCTGAAATAGCTGTATAAATGATGTCTTTCTCAACCATTGTGGCCCTGGGCATTTCTTCTTCTAAACTTAATTTGAGCAATTGAATTAGAAAGAACTAGAAATCAACTCCCCTACATCTTATATTTTGGCGATAGCTCATGAAAGATAGAGTAAAACCCAGCAGAGGCTCTGCTACATTCACTTCTGAAGTTGCACAAACATTGTCAGAGGAACAGGAAGCATGTAGGTAATACAACTAGCACCACAGAAACAGAAAATGATCAGTGAAATTTCAGGGAGAAAAAATGTACATGGACAGCAACACCACGCTAAAGAAATTAAAGTACTATCAGTCTATCACTTAGACATTTGTCTCAATAATCAGTATGAATCTACTCCTTCCTCCTGACATGCCGCTTATGATGATCCCTCTCATCCAACAAACGATCTCCAAACTCATGTGCATCTTCTCTTTCAAGTCTGCGGATTTTGGTGGTCCGCTTAATGGCTTGTCTCTCCTTGTTTTTATGCCTATGATGATGGTGCCGAACAATAGCATCATCAAATTTTTCTTTTTCTAGACGGATGGCACCTGCATTACTATGTCGTCTGTGCTTGTGCTTTTCCTTGTGAACGTGATGCAAGTATTGATCGTGATCATCCAATCGATGGTGATGGTGATGACCATGGTGTTTGTTGCGATGATCATGACGATGGTGATGATGACGATCTATATCAAGGCCATGCTTCTTAGTATTTCTATGCCTCCGATTATTGTCGTCCAAGAAATGATCGTCCCACCAGTCATATAGAGGATCAAAGAGTCCCTTTTGATGCAAAAGCCACAGCAACACTAGCACTGAATACAGCAAATGACTAAAACTTAGCAACAAGGATATGATTGAGCTTGTAGTGGGGTGATATAAGCGAAAACAATCTGATTTACCAGTTGGAAATATGGACAGAAACAGTCCAAACATGACGACCCAACTCATGCAAACATACTGCAAGTGGCACTCGAAGTCGAACAATCCTGAACATTTGCTTCTGTATCAGAAAAAAACTGAAAGATCAGCACATGGAAACAGTAGTCCAAAACACATAAAAGAATGAATAAGAAGTGAAGAAGGTAAGAAGAATGGAAATTGCCATCAGTTACCTGCAAGATTTTCCTGTGATGAAGTCAGAGAGACCAGACCAGAACTTGTTCCATATCTCCTTAATAGATTCAAAGAACCCTTTGAAGTCAGACTTAGGAGGCTTAAATGGATCTCCCTGCAATCAAGTTGAATAGGTGAAGTCATTAAGCAAATAAAAAAAAGGAGGTTTAACCGATTAGGCAACGATAGGATCAGCCAAATAATTTTCAGAAAATACCACATTTGCTTCTCATAGAAAACCATGCTACCATCCTATAAGAAGATGCAATTATATGTGACAAACCTGTGTTCCATTGTCAAGAACTGTGGCTGTAGTGGTAAACTGGCACTCAGCTCTGTCAACTTCATTAAATTCCGAGTCTTTCAAAATTGCTGCATTTGTTATGGCAGAGTTTGTATCACATGTAAATAATCTATCAAAATCCTTAACAAGGAAATCAGAAGAAAAAAAGTTAAACTTGAGGCGGTACCAGAACAAACATATTTGGCTGCTTGGTCGGTGGTAGGATCGATCTTAAAGGATCGAGTGTTGGCTTCTTTTGGCTTCATGATGAAGAATTGCTCCTGCAGTGATAGATATGGAACGTAAGAGTCCACGAACCACTAGTTCATTTGGTAAGTGTCTAGATGAGGTTATTACAATAGGAAGAGGAAGCTCTTCAGATGATTACCTCCATCATTGTCACACCTTTAGAGCAATCAAACTGCATGATGATGGTAAAGCATTCATTAGGGTCCAAACTGCTAAAGCGTCGAAGCAAACAATGTAGGAGACAAAACTAGAGATATGGTGGCATACTGTCAAGCTGTACGATGCTTCCACTTCACCAATATTCTTTGCTGTAATCTTTGCAATTCCGAACTGAGCTAGTGCTTCAAATGTCGGCACAGTTATACCTAATATCTTTCCAGGACTCCTGTAACAATATTGCCAAATAGCAAATTTCAACTTTCACTCGAACAGACTAGACTAAAGTTTACCATTAAGCACTATGAGGTTGCCGCCGGAGGAGACCACAAACCTCTGGTAAACATATTCAATGTCGTCCGCTGCCAATTCTATCAGTACATTTGTATTGACGGCTTCAGTGATGCCTATGGAAAATGAATGAGACCCTGCACCCTGCGGATACTTGCTGTTAAGTGTGAACTCAAGTGGAGATAGCAATCCACATACAAAATAAAATGTACGATGGCAAATTAATTAGTGGAAACTCAACTGGATGCTCATTTATCCTCTCAAACCTTCCTATAACTCCATACAATGGCGGTTGATGCCTCCCTATCCTATTCTGGTCAGCCTGAAATTGAAGAGTCCAAAACATAAGGAGAAGCTGATAAAAGCAAAACTAGAGAATACGAGTCGTTTGAAATTGTGGGGGAAAAAAGGTACCAAAGCAGTGGTTAGCAACAAGTGGAAATACTAACATCAAAAAAGTTCCATAGCTGGTTGTGCAAACAGCTCCAGAAGGGAGAGGAGCAGAAGTCTGGTTGGCCATTAAACGCCTCATAGCTAACACCAATTTTGTTGCATTCTAGGCCATCTAATGTAAACCTCACTCTCTCAAGTAGCATCCAATGAGAAAAGTTCCTCCCCAGGTCTGGAGGATGGCCTGGTACACCCTTCAGAAACAAAACAAGAAATTTGGGACAGAAACAATATCAGCCAAGTCAGTAAATCACCCCTAAGAAACTCAGACTAACTTAAGGCTTTAAACACATGAAAGAAAGCGTACCTGCCTTGGTATCACAAGATAGAAGTCCTCAAATGATGGTATGTTAGTGTAACCAACAAAATCCCCTATTAGATTGACTCGGAGAAACTTGTCTGCAGATGCTGCTGTTCGGTTTTCAGGACCAACAGCTACTTCCTGTAATATGAACCAGTCAGTGATAAATTGATAGTCACACATCTTTTGAACAAATTCTAACAGAACATGGAACCTAAGTAGCATAAAATATAACTTACTGAGATTTTGGATCCTGTCTTGACTTGAATTCGTACACTAAATCCCACAGTTCTCTGTCCGATACCAAATACATGGAACCTAAGTGGCACAAAAGATGGTTATCCTGACAGCAGAATAAATCATCCTGGAAACTCTTCACTAGGAAAAGACCAGCAACAACACACAATACTGGAAAAAAAAGGAAAAAGAAACACTTCCCACCAAATATTTATCACTGTATCAGCACATGAGCTACTGGATAAGATGTGCAAGTATAAGTAGAGACTCAAAGGAAGTCTACAAATAAATAAATAAAAAAGAACACTCGAAGAAGAGAGTGAACCACAGAACTTACCAGTCCCCAGGAAACCTTAGACAATGAGCAGTATTTGCCTTCCCCTTAACCAACTTGTCAACTGAGAAACAGAACCAGAATCAGATGACTCAATGTAAACTAAATCACAGGTAATGATGCTGAACATGTTTTCTAGCAGGAAGACACTTACAGAAGTCACCACATGAAGAAGGCACTCGTCGTTTATCACCACACGGACAGCAGACTGGCTGCAGATATGGATCAGTTAAAAGAGATCAGAAACTCAACCAGCTAGCTTTCCTAAGTACTGAAAATGACTCATTTCTCTCATCATAGACTAATTAGACCATCAGACCTTATTGTTATCACAAAGAGACAAACTTTGTGGTATCTAGACATATAGAAAGACATCATGTATGCTCAAATCTAAGTACCTGGGTAGCTTCAATTATATGACCTTGATCATCCCGCAACCTAAAAGTGGTGACAAAAAGAGTTAGCAATGTTGAGAAATGATTGAGAGGGGAAAAAACATCTACACTACAAAGTCAATTGTAAAAAGAAAAAAGAAAAAGACCACATTATGAAGAAACATAAAGGAAGTCCATTATGAAGCAAACATAAAGGAACTCCATATGTAAAAGGGCATCCTGCCACAAATATGTACTTAGATTTTAAATGGAAGCAAGAGACTGGAGTTGGAAGGGGGAAAAGAAAGATTGCCTCTCACATATCTTCACAACACGTGAATCAGCATCTGGCTCACATTTGCGGGTTTTAACATACAACTCTTGGGGCTTATACGCAACGTCCTGAGAATTTTGAATATGAGAATGAGCATCACTTGAACAACTTACCTATGTTACAGGCCAAGTAAATTGAGTGTTTACCCAATTCACGAGCAGAAATCATAGCTTGACTACTGTATCTACTAATAAAGATGTAGTGCCCAAAAAAAATGGGAAGCAATATGCAATTTCTATTGAACCCCTTGAAGTGAGCACCAGGACATGCATCTTGTTGCCACAAGGTAAATAAAGCAAGAACACATACAGGAAAATAAAAAGTAGACCAATAGCACCATACTCGGATATATGTTAGCTCGTATAGTGCATAAGCAGCAGTCTTGTTGACAGTAATCACAGGAGGTACCCGCAACGTCTGCATCTTGCTAGTCGAGTTCTCCTCCACCTCCACCACCTCTGCCACCATGGACGACTCTCCTCCACTCTAACCATTGTAAAATATAAAAGTTGTCATAACCATATTCATTGACTCAAGGGTCATTGGAACAACTTGTAGACAACATCACAAGTTTTCAAATATATTTTCAGTAAAATTCCAAAAGCCATTACCACCAATGTGACCGTGCAAACAACTACGTGATACTCCTTTTCGTTTTCTTTACACCCTCCACTAGTTATGCATTCCAAATTAGTTATCGTGTTACTATAGTACAAACAAGGAAGTACGAGAAAAGGTAAGAAATGTACTTACAGTGTTACTAGGGACAGCCATGTTAACAAGAATCTTCCGAGTGCAGTTGAGTGTAGCATCATCAACACTGTTAGGTTCAACTAAAGAAGATTTCTCACATTTTTCGAGTTTCGACTTGGAGAGTATTTGGACTGCCTCTCCAAACAAGAGGCCATTATAGTTCAAAGGAAATGCAGAGATTAGCAGCAAATACAACAAAAAAGAATGATACACCGCTGCCACAGGGCTAACTCTTCTAAGCATCACTTTCCTTCTCAGAAGAAAAAAACAGAAATTGTCAACAGGATGAAGAATGAATAACAGTGTTTTGCCAATGGAAATGGGAAAAAAAGAAGAAGATAACTATAAAAGTTGGTTACCAGAGTGAAAGAAGAATGGGGAGGATGAATATCAGAATAACTGCCAGGAATTTCTTCTTTTCTTTTCAAAAAGCTGATTATTTATTTAAATGGAACTGTTTTTTTAATACGAAATTTGACGGAACTGCCAGCCAAAGGCCCAAAACTACAAGGGGCAGGAAGAGTGATAATAAAACGGTCTAAAAATTCCTTCTTGATACCTTTCACGGCAGAGATAGGCACTAATATACATGAATGTTGGCATTGAAGCCCCGGCAAAATTGCAGTTCAGAGTTATTCAACCAAAAGTAAAACTAATAGCTAATCCTAAGAAACTGCACACACAGAAACAATGCCTAGGAACACAATAATTATTCTAATAGCACAACTATCTGCTCTATCATCTACAAAACCGCTACTAGGCTAGTATTAATATTACTAGAGCAAATGCATGCGCTCAACACAAGGTTGCTGAAGCCAATTGTTGAGGGGCTCTCCACACCCCACAAAACACCCGGAATTCCCGTTTTCGGTAAAGAACGGAAAACTGAATAAATCCAGCAGCTCCTGCACAGCCTGTCTGACCAGTGAAGACCCTGTCACTCGGCTTCTTCGCCCCCACCCTGTCACGATATCAATCCTGCTTGGACCAGTGCCCGAGAGGAGCAACTGTCGTCGGAACCATGCTAGTGTTCTAGACAGAGCGGTCACTGCAGTTCCATCTGACATGACATGGAGATTTATGAGCCAATAGCATGAGCTTTTTTCTCGTACTGCATCAGGGTAAACATTCTTCATGGCTGCTACCTCCCAAACAGATCCCGCTTCTTCTTTCAGGCCAGATTTGTGAAGGAAGTCAACGACAGCGTCAATTAGTCCCCGCTTGCTTTCTCTGTCCTCACTGTGCATATAATTCAAGAATCTTTCCACATGGTCTCTCACATTTTGCCCATCAGGTCCTGCTGCTGGCATGGACAATAAAAATGTATGGGCTGGGTGACCGGTGATTGACATTAATTGGCCACAGAAGCCCATGTCATGAGATGATTTTGCTTCTGTACAACAACTGAGAAGTAAAGTGTAAGTCTGGAGGGAAGGATTAAGACCAATGTTGACCATGCTAAGCAGCACATCATAAGCATCTCTAAACCGATAAACTCTGAGAAAAGCACTGAGCAAAGAATTGCAAGTTGGCACGTTGGGGCATAAACCAGCATTCAGCATAGCTTGATACCAGTATAGGGCCTTCTCGGCATTTCCAGCTTTACCCCATAAATCCACTAGAAGACCATATACCGGCTCATCAGGAACCCAATTCTTGCGTTTCATCTCGGAGAAAATTGCCTCAGCTTCCTCAAGATATCCACAATGGCCAAGCACTTCCATCACTATACTGTACGTGACTTTGTCAGGTTCATATCCTGCATTTTGCAAGTCTCGATAAATCTGTAATGCAACAGGATAATTCCTAGCCTTTGCCTGTAAAGCAATCATGATATTGTATGTAACGAGATTGGGGACACAACCCTGATCAACCATCTCGCAGAACAGCTTATGGGCAGCAGCCAAATTGCCCGCTTTCCCCAAGCAGTTGATCATAACACTGTAAGTGAAAGTATCCGGAGACAGCCCTGCCTCTTGCATCCTTTGGTACATGTACAAAGCAACATCAAGAAACCCAGCTTTAGCATGGATATCAATAAGCGTGCAATATGTGACACGATCAGGTTGACAACCAGCCTTCTGCATTTGCTGAAAAACACTGACCGCTTTATTCAGGTAGTTTGCTCGACCATAACTGTGAATCAACCGGTTGTAGGTAACAACATTTGGCTGACAACCATCTTTTATCATCTGATCAAGCAACACATCTATTGTATCAAATTGTTTTGCACGGCCAAGAATGCCCACCATAGTTGTATACGTATGCCCATCATGCCTGAAACCAACTCGTCTTTTCAACCAGTAGAAGAAGCCAAGAGCAGCAACATAATCAGGAATTTGTTTAAGAACTTGATTTGCCTGATAAGCATCCATAGAGAAATTGAGGCTATCAAGAGCTGCTTCGGCAGCAGGACCCCATTTGAGCCTTTTCAAAATGTCCAAAACACTTTCCACGATTTGGCCAGTGCTAGCAAATTGTCTGGGAAATGGAGCTGCTCCAGTCTGAGGTTTCAGATCTCTCTGACGGGTGCTGCTATAATGTGCAACTCCAACTGTCTGTTTATTTCTAGGAGCCTGTACATTAGGACTGCTACTCTGAGCATACTGACTTGTATATACACTGGGTTTCTGTGAGGTATAATTATTTTTGTCTGATGCTGGAGTACCCTGAACTCCCACATGGCTTTTTCTGTCTGATGGTGTACTGGGAGCTGCAACTTGATCTCCTAGCTTATTATAATTTCCTTGGTTATAACTTTTTGCACTGTTTGCATTATTCTTCTGATCCTGATAACTCACAGAATGAGTTGCATTTGTCCCTCTCCCTGAAGAAGCCTTCTCATGAACATCATAAGAGCTCTCTCTCTTTGCAGTTTTTACAGGTGCATGTTTAATTGTTGCACGAGCGCTTGTCGGACCCACCATATACTGTTCTGGTGCAGTAGCTGTTCCACTCCCATCGATGGAAGGAATCTTATAATTTACAATGTCTGTCAGAAAACCGACAGCGGCAATACCTGCCTTAACAAAATGATCAGTTATGTGAGTGGATGATGGCAAGACATCCTTCTCATCTGAGCCAATACCACCGGCATAATTTACACCACCAGTCCCCAAACTACTTGAAACAGATACTGCTTGAGGACGAGAAACCGCGTGGTCGACATTATCTGGTTTGTGAGAAGCAGTTGACTTTACAGCATCTTTTGAGATGAGGGATTCAACCCTGGTTACAGGTGAGGATGCTAAAGGCACAACTGAAGATTTTGGCCTAAGCAATGCACTACTCGGTCTTCTAGAGGCACATTTTTCGTCATCGGCACAGGAACATGAGCTCCCATCAGCTGTACTACATCTTGTCCCACTGTATAATATGGATCTCGCACAACTGGATAGATTGGTTATCTGCTTGGCTCGCAGCATGTCTCAAATTGTGATTACACCTGCAAAAAGGAAGAACCATATATAATGTCAATGCTAGAAAGTAAAAGTCTCAACGATAACTACTAAATGGATGCTATACATTAAAATCGACAAAAGACTGTTTGCAGGAAGAGAAAAAGAAATATTAAAGGTTGATAATGCAATTACAAGCCCATAGCCCCATAGCCAAAAATGATAATACTGATAATCTACAGCAAACTAGTCAGATGTGAAAATGCCAGTGTGAGGTATTAATTGCCTTACTAAATCGAAATCCAGTGACACAAGAAATGAGGAATTTTACATATACAACAAGATCACCACGGTATATCAACTGTAATTGGATCATCATACCAAAGTTTTTCCATTTTTCTCATGCACAACATACCGGGAAAGAAACAGCCCATGAAGCTCCCAAAACCTTGACACAAGTTAGATCCTCATATTTCAGAAGAACAACCAAAAACAAACATGAAGGGCACTGTAATCAGAGTTTAAATTTTAACTAGCCAACAACAAACCACTCTCCATGGTGCTTTAACACTTCTTTGGTCATTCTATTTCTCTCAAAAAAAAAAAATCCCGATGATAAGGCTACAGACATCTACCTTCCAAAATAAGGCTGTAGACAGATTCACAGGATCAACATTTGTTGATTGACATTAAAAAAAAATTAGAAAACAATTACCTAAGACAGGATTTTGAAACAACTCTTACAAACCCTAATTTTTTTTTGTAGCATTCACATTTTCAGCTATAATCTTCCAATATCACAAAATGAAATGTATACATCCTCTCTTTAGGGTTATAATTCCAACCTCCTGCTTCAACAATTTACATTTTACAAGGGGCAAACTCACTACCTTAACTCTTAATTTGATTTCTTTTTCCAAACTATTGACAGGAGAGAAATATATAAAGGCTGCTAAAAAGACAACAATTTGCACACACAAGACACAACAAACCAATACCAAAACCACAAATGGAGTAAATCTATCAATTAAACACCAAAATGCAAGAATTAAAAAAGACTTTTCAAACCCTTCATCTAATTAATAAAAAAAGAAGATGAATGCATCAACAACCCCTATCTATCAATTACAAAGAATCACAAAAAGATTCAAACTTTACACACACAAAAAAAAAACAGAAAATTCAAACAACCCAGAAACAAAATTCAATTAAACATAAATTTCTTGATACATAAAGAAATGAATTCACAAAACCCATTTAACAACACAACAAAAAACACCAAAAGAATCAAACTTTACACCCTAGAAAAAATAAAGTTAAAAGAGAACTACCCAGAAACATAATTAACTTACATAGAACAATGACAATGAAACAGAAAGAAATCAACAAACCCCATTTGTCCATACAACAAAAACACCAAAAAAAATCAAACTTTACACACAAAACTAAAAATTACAAAATACCCAGAAACATAATTAACTTAAATAGAACAATGACAATGAAAAAAATCAACACCCATTTGTCCACACAACAAAAAAACACCAAAAGATTCAAACTTTACACTTAACAACCAAAAATAAAAATTACCCAGAAACAGAATTCAAAAGAACATAATGAATGACAGAAAAGGAAAGGAGAAGGAGAAGAGAACAACCTTAAATTAATAAATTGCATGAGGGTAACAGGGTAAAGAAGAGAGAGAATGGAATAGAGGGAGAGGGGGCGGCTGTGTTGTTGTTGTTTGGCTTGGCTTGGCCTCTGCAGCAGTCAACCCAAACCCAACAGTACAATACAACCCAAAAAGCTTTAGTTTTTTCCAACCAAGTTGGGGTGTTATGTTATGTAACTTATGTTATGTTATGTTGTGTTGTTAAGTCAGCTTTTTTCACGGCTAAAGCTCTTGTTATGTGTTCGTTTGGATGAGTGTTTAGTTGTTTACTGTTTAGTGTTTGTTTGCCCTTGCCCTACTTTTTTTTGGTTTTTTTTTTTCTTGGGAAATAATTTATTGTGACATAAACATTTTGACTATTTTTGTTTATTGTGATATTTGTGAACGTGACTTTGATAATATGAGGATGGATTTTTTGGTGATGGTTCTTGTTTCTTTCTTTCTTTTAGGGGTGGGATCATGTGTGTGCTTGTGACTTGTCCTATTCTACACCTCTAATTTGGCTCATACATAATGGAGTATACTCACTTTTAGTAGATTTTTTTTTTTTGGCTTGAAAGAGGTCCAATTATTTTTAGAGTATTTTTTTAACACAAAGGTTAGTGTACACCCTTCAATCTAAAAGAAAAAATGTTTGCAGATTTCATCAATACTTATAAATGCCCGTCGTAAATTCAAAAATAGTAACTAAAAAAGTTCTGTTAAAAAGTATTATATTTTATCTTTTCTTCTTCCGAAAATAAAGAGGAAATCCTAGTTCATTTAAAGTCGGTTTACCGAATGAGAAAAATGTGTGAACCCGTTTCATATATGAAATTGGGTGAGGGGGGTCACTATTGTTTATTCGAGGGACCATTAATACCCATTCTTATATATGAAACGGGTCCACACAATTATTTGGCATACCGAATACGTACTTGTTGTTTGGAAATAGATGTATGTTCTTTATAACTTAGTTATTGTAAATAGCAAATAGTTGTAGACGAGTCTGGATCTCCTCGAGTGATGTACTCGTCCAGTACATTTCACTGTGAGAAAGAAGCAATCTATTATTTTTATTCCAATAAAATAATCCCCCCACCCTCTCACAATGTTTAGTACTGGATGAGTACGCAATGGAGAAGATCCTGCTCCGTTGTAGACTTGTAGGCATTATTTCTATCTATGCTTGAAGTCTTTGAATGCCTTTGTTGCGGTTTTCATTGTGCTATACCTAATCCTAATAATCTCACGGACAATTATGGTGCACCATAAGTTTGAAGATGTTAATTCTAGAACAAGCATTGAACAGAGAAGGCGTGGCCACACATGAGACATGCATTGTGTATTATTGATCGAGACCATTACGTAAAAGAAAGCTGCAGTATCCAAGTAGGGCACTACCTTAGTCATTATTGATGTCCATCGACAAGAAGTAAGAATTCAGAGATATTTGGGATTATAAGTCGTTTCTCATATGGATTAACTAGTAAATCCTCTAGAATTTTTGAGCAGTCCAATATTTGATGATTTGATCAAACGACTCTGCTGGCTTTACATCAAAGTCCTGGAGAATTCAGTGCAACGTCACTACAGGTGAATAAATTCGTTAGATTTTCGATATCCTATGTGGGGTGCCTCTCAGTTTCGTTTTCGATTAAAACAAAATAGAAGGAAATGGACAAAGCACTTGGATGATACCATGATGGTAAAGTACTGTAGTAATGACGTTGTGACTGTCTTGTGCAGCAAGAAAAAGTCTGATTCTGATTTGGCCTGAATCTTAAAGTTTATCAAAATAATCCTGTCCTCGGGACCTGGAACGTAGAACTCGAAGGCCAAAAATCTCGGTGGAAATTGCTTTCCTCTACAAAGCATTTCTTGTTCCCTACTCCACATCTTCTCTACCAGTACTCCGTATGACATAATTGGGACATTTGGATATGTACTCCACTACTCCATATTTATTGGTTTGACCGTATGCTCAAATTGTTTTGACAGTTTATATTCAACTTTGACGTATAATAATTAGAACAACAATCGAGTGTAAATCATTATTCAATAGAGGTATTCTGAGTTAGGATATACGCAACCTTTGAAATGTTTAAGAAAACAAAAATATTATTTTCGAGATTGACCAATTACTACATTGGATGTTATAATAATTCACTTGCATATTTGCATGTACATTTAGAAATAAAGAA
Source organism: Pharnaceum exiguum (assembly GCA_900322385.1). NCBI lineage: Eukaryota > Viridiplantae > Streptophyta > Magnoliopsida > Caryophyllales > Molluginaceae > Pharnaceum > Pharnaceum exiguum. Next base: position 219,943 of record ONZK01001973.1, on the reverse strand, counting down.
ATTATGTACGAGTACCATTTTAGAAATGATTAGGATTTTTATATCGAAATAGACTCTAACTTATCAACAAATCTTTGATACTGGGCTACTCGTATATTTATGCCAAATGAGCAACATCGATTAGGGCTGTAAACCGAGTAGACTAGTGGAGTCCTCGAGTTTGGATCGATCAAATATCGACTCCTGCTCGATCAGCGGTGAGCTAGAACCAGGATACTGCGACTCAGTCAACTCGTTTTTATATTTTTATTATTTTTTGTGGGTTATTGTAAATGTTTAGGCCTTGTTTGGGTAACAGCAGATAGTAGATAGCAGAAGCAGATAGTGATTAGCAGATAGTAGATAGCAGAATCAAATAGTAGATTTGACTAGTATATATCAAATAGCAGTTTCAGAATTAGTGTTTGGTAAATTAGCAGATTGTGTATAAAATGACAAACAAGGACATGGGCAGATTTAATTTTTTGGTGACTAAACATGTAATATTAAATAAATCATGGGCAAATATGTCAATAGTGCAATCTATTCTTTGAAATGCTAGTGTTATAAGCATATTGGAAATAGTAAATTTGTGGGCCAATCTACTATTAAATCCGCTGTTTACCAAACATCACAAATAGCATATTCTTGGGTCAAATCTACTAAAACCCATGAATCTACTCTTTTTTTGGGCAGAACTGCTGTTTACCAAACGCAGCCTTAGGCTTTGTTTTGTTCAGCTGGATAAAAGATTAACTGTATTGAACTTAACTGGAAAAAACTGAACTTAACTGAAAAAAACTGAACTTAAGTGAACTTAACTGGAGAAAACTTAACTTAACTGAACTGAAAGAAATTATAGTGTAAATATAACTAAACAATTAATTGAAAAAAGCTGAACTGAACTGAACTTAACTGGAACAAACTGAACTGAACTGAACTTAACTGAAAAAAACTGAACTTAACTGAAGTGTAACAAATAAATTGAACAAAACAGAGCCTTAGACCTAATTCACGAGATTCAAGTATTCAACTTGAGTCCCAATGATTGACAACTCGAGCTTGACTCGGCGCGTTTACATGTCTAACATCGACAGACGCAAAGGCTCATCCCTGTACCGTGAGGCGCGTGAGCCCGTGCCCAACAATAGAGTAAAGTAAATACAGAGACCTCAAGTCTAGCCCATTTCATCAGGCCCATACATAAGCCACACTACAATCATACAGTCGATGTCCATTATCATTAGGCCGAAGAAACACATTTGGATGTGTCCACGTATGACCGTTCATGAATAAAAGTTTTAAATGACCAACATGGAACATAAATGGTTCACCATTGGAGTAAATTATGTGATTTTTCATACGACTGACTTGGAGTGAATACCTCGACGGCTCGACCCAAAAATAACGATGATCTGAAATAAATATCTTTAAAATTCAATATTCTTCAACTCAGTTGAATGAATTAAATTATTTATTTTTAGAATTTCATAATAAGAAATTGAAACTAATTCAACTAAAGTATGCTAAATTTGCTATATATAGTATGCTAAATTAAGTCCTGGATTACGTTGTTGTAGCTAGAAGCGATGCACTATTATTGGGGTCATGGAGAGGGGCTATAAAGATCATAGTCTGTAAAGTGTGATAAAAGCAACTCGATCACCAAACTTGATTAGCTTTTCATTTTGTAAACCAATTCCACCATGCATAATTATGCACTCACGTTTTCCTCTACTTTCTACACCCTTTTTATATAAGAACCAAATGATTTAAATACTCTCCATAGCAATATGATGCCTATTATGATCCTTGCCAGTGTGCCAGATAGAAAGTTTTCGATTCATGCCCTACAAACACAGAGACAGAGTAATTGCAGCAGATTCTTTTGCATTGCTCGTTTTCCTCCACTGCATATTAGTGATATGGATAAGAGAGTCATTGAGCAAAAAGAAAAAAAGAAAAAGAAGAAGAAGCATATTTGTGACAATAAAAACACTACAACCGAGATGTCGTCCAACCACACCCAAAATAATAATAATCTAAATTAGCATATTAGAGATCTTTGTTTAATGAAAAGAGCAGTTGCCGACCTGGAAGGTAGACAAATTGAAGTGAAGATTAAGTGATTAACAAGGGTTATTATCACTATCACGGTGCCACCTCTTGGCTAATCATCCTAAATTTATGATCGATATGATTTAGCTAAGTGAAGATGGATTAGTTGGAAAATTGACCCTAGCACATCATTGTCAATGCACTGTGTCACATGAAAGGCGACAGTGAAGATATAATTACGCCCGTTCTATTTCAATTTAGGTGGTGACTATCCTCACCCTCAAGTCTAGTTTATACGTAGTTGAAAGAATTTTCTTTAATCTTTTGCTTTATATTTTTAGACTACACCAAAATGGCTAAGAAACTAAGGCCTTTTAGTACTTTTTAGTTTTAGTGAACTAGTTGTAAGTCAATACTTCAATGTAATAATGTATTTATAGTCTATCTCGAAAACAATCTCTATGTTTTCTTAAACATGGATAATGTTGCGTACATCTTGACACCTTGAGCACCTCGATTGAATGAGTGTTTACACTCAATTGTTGTTGTTGTTGTACTATCCTCAGTTCCTCACCTCCTTGAGGTTTTACTCCCCTTTGAAAAATAAAAGAGAAATTTTTTGCCACTCTCATTTTTTTTCGATTCAGCTAGCCAGCTATATGAACCACAATGCTTTGTGAAATAACAAGCATTACATACAGGCATGCGGCAAGTTCACATCTGTTTCTCAATGATATCTGGAAAACAAGATACACCCACAGGTCAACTACTACATTATAACATAAAGTTGACAAATTTGGTCACATTTACTCGACGTAGTTTATTAAAACGTTGTCTTGAACTCTTGCATGCCAAATGTCAAAATTCAATAGTGAGTTGCTGAAAAGAAACACTAAAAACAAATCAACTCTAGTAAGTAAGAAATTTGGCAAATTCTAAATATCCAAAAGGAAACGCGTTGCGTTGTTAGTTGTTTATGGTCTTGGTCACCGATCAGTGGTCAAATGATGCAGGCAATGGATGGTTCTTTAATTCCCTCCCTGAATACAGGTAAACGCCTTCAACAACTACTATTTTCCTGTGTGTTTCTGGAAGATGTTTGACATTTTCGGATTTTCCGTCCTCTGGGAAAATGAAAAGAGAAGTAAGATTCTGTAGACACGTACGTTTTGAGTTTTGACTCCTAACAATTAGAAGACGAATTATTATTAGTATATTTCTAGTTGTGTTGATTTCGTCAATGCCTTTTCCCCATGAAATTATAGTATAGCCACCAGACTATCAGATTTGTTTATAGATCAGAATATTCATCGTCTTTGATATGTTTTTAATCCAGTCACGAAGCAACTTATCTACAACAGATAAGTTTGAGGCTTTGTTTTTTTCAATTGAAATGGAGTATAAATGTACAAGTGGATACTGATAAAATGAAGCCGAACAAATTACATTTGCTATATGTTAAAAATATTAAAAACACATGCGATGAATGAATCAAACAAAAATGAATGCAGTTGACCTAAGAGTGTGTTTTGTTCGTCTGCAAGGACCTAAACTGAATTGAAAATTTGAAGATAGTTAAAACTATAACTAAAATTGAACAGAACTGAATTATAATAGTACAACGAACAAAACATATAACTGAACATAACTGATTTATAATATTACAAACGAACAAAAAACAGCCTAAGTAGAGGTCAAAAATCGAATAAAATATGACATGATTTCATGTTTTATTTCATATTTCTTCTTTAGACATTAGGCAAAAGTTGGCGAAACATAATTAGGGGCTTAGCCTGGCAGTGTCAAAATTCCAACTTTGTAGGAGAAACACGGAGTTAAGCTCTCACCTAACCAAAAAAAGAAAATTGATGTTCATCATCTAGAAAGCATTTCACACTCAAGAAAACACAAATTTCCATTTGTTCACTCGATAGGTTCCTTGCAAGTGAGTCATGAATCTTGTAGAGAAATACAATATACATACTATACAATTTTAGTTTGGTACATACCTAAATAAGTACTATAGTGTAACCTCCCTCCCTAACACTAAAATAAGCAACCGAATTAATCATCATTTATGTCATCTTATTGTACTTTGTTTCTATTATCTCATTAGAGAAAATTAGTAGCAAAGGGTCCCATTCTTTTGACCATTTCCTAGCTACTCCACCTATGTGACATTATAAACTCCAACAAAACCTTCAACCTAAGAGTACCTAAGTATACAAAAAAAATCCAATGACTTATCCAACCTATCTAATCTAACATCTATTTTGGAAATATACTATTATTTTTGTATTGTTTTAATCAAACAAATTTCACCAACTTTATTTTCTTTTGAATAACCCAACACCCTTCTAAGTTCTCCCCCTGTTTTTGCTCAACCAACTCCTCTCTCACCCCTCATTTCCATCCTCAATTCTTCTTCCTCCTCTCACTAGATTCTCTCTAATTTCACTGGGTTTTGACTAATTCACACAAAGTTTCAATCTTTGATGGAAGTACCAATACTTGATCATCAAATCAATCTCAAATTCACTGCCAATTACCAATAAACCTCTGTTTTTCCTCTGTTTTTATCACCTTTCCCCTGTTTTTCACCTATATCAATTTCGAAATTCCCAAGTGGGTTTTCAGTATCATCACTAAAGAAACAAAACCCAGATGGGAAATTGCATAGTTTGCTTAAGACCAGAAGAAATTTCAGCTCAAGACCCAAAGCAAAAACAGAGGAAACCCAAAAATGACAACACAAACAACAACAACAATAATAAGAAAAAACCAAGGCCAAATCCATACTCACTCCCCTACCAACCAGCACCAATCAGAGTATTAAAAGACATAATCCCATCAGTAGGTCCAAAAATTAGTGACAAATACATAATTGGCCGGGAGCTAGGCAGGGGAGAATTCGGCGTAACGTACTTATGTACAGATAGGGAGACAAAGGATCGCCTTGCCTGTAAGTCGATATCGAAGCGTAAGCTAAGGACAGCAGTTGATGTGGAGGATGTTAGGAGGGAGATAGCGATCATGTCAACATTGCCGTCGCACCCGAATGTGGTTAAGTTGAAGGCAGTGTATGAGGACAATGAGGCTGTGCATTTGGTTATGGAGTTGTGTGAAGGTGGTGAATTGTTTGATAGGATTGTTGCTAGAGGTCATTATTCTGAAAGAGCTGCTGCTGCTGTTGCTAAGACCATTGCTGAGGTTGTTAAAATGTGTCATGATAATGGTGTTATGCATAGAGATCTTAAGCCTGAGAATTTCTTGTTTGCTAATAAGAAGGAGAATTCTGCTCTTAAGGCTATTGATTTTGGCCTCTCTGTTTTCTTTCGTCCTGGTAAGTTTTTTAAAAGTTGGTTGGTTAGTTGGTTAGTTTCTTTCTGTTGGTGTTTTTGCCTTTTCATCACACTTGAAATCTTCTTAGTTTTTTTTTTTAAGTTTTCACTTTACTGGTTTTTATATTATAACTTCACTTTTTTTATTGTCCGTCTAGTTCACCGAAGTTTCGACTACATCTGGACCTGACTCGAATTTGCACACCTTTAATTTAGTTCAATACTCTTCAGAAATTTTTTCTTTACTTAAAACTAGAATTTGTTGAAGAATTTTAGGTTCGTTTGTATTAAGTATTTGACAACCGAGCAAATTGTAAGTTGGTAGCTCAAGTGTGCACCGACGGGGTCACGGGGATGCCTAAATACGCTACCACAATTATGCACCCAATAACACGCAGAAATATTTAGCATAGGATAGAATCAGCTACAATGATACGAACATGTATAAAAATAAATTTAATATGGGTGTTCGTGTGC
>ONZK01001973.1:171314-194781 GCA_900322385.1 Pharnaceum exiguum | reverse complement strand
CACACAAATGCTCTTCACCAAACAAGTTCATTAGCAACTTTGACTAGTCAAACTACTCTTACAACTACAACCTACTAACTACTCTTCCTAACTACTAATTGCCAAACAAGGCCAAAAGGTGCAAGGTCGACAATTTTCAGCACATTACTCTCAAGATCGAATAGACAATATGCAGTAGTACAATTGTGTATACATAAAATGTGCAGCGGCAATTGAGGGTGTATTCGAAATGGTATACTCTTTTCAATTAATCTCAAGAGAGATAGGTTTGGAGTTCATGAATTATATTTGTTAATTGCTCAATAATGCCCACGAATTCAAAAAAAAAAAAAAAGCTGAAAACACTCTAACTACTATTTTAAGTTTGAAACTACTACCGAAGAGTGATAGTACCTTCCTAAGACACACATTATTCATTTCTTCCCATGGATGAAAAGAGAAACAACGCTGGTTGTTCACGAATAGATATCGTTCTTAGAAATTTTTACGATTAAAACTCAAAAGAAATGAACTTAACTTAACGTTAGTGGAGTGAAATAAAAATAAATTTTTAAAAGTTAAAAAAAAGGGTGTATGGAGCTTATGTTGCTGAACCGCGACTTCTCTATGAAATTAAAAAAATAATAAATAATCTATTACACGATAATACCTTCTCCAAAATTGATATTTCCAATAGTAGTGGGTAGAATGGTCAAGATAATCCATCCACCCACCCCCCAATACATCAACGGGTCTTCGTTGTGAGAAACTATTTACTGGAAGCATTTTCATCTTTAGTACTCGTAGTAGGGTGATCCGGTGTAAATATGATTGAGCTAAACCAAACGGAATAAATATACGTATGATTTTTATACTTGATTGTTGTTGTTGTTTATGATTTTTATATAAAAAAACATCAGCAGCAGGCCCCATGTAGTGATTGAAAATAAAACAACAATTATTTTTTTTGGTGAAAAAATAAAACAACAATTTAAGTAAAGATTCCGCGTAATCATGTTTTCCTTTAGCCATACTTTAGGAGTATGTTATCGATCATGAATTTCATGATAATACTTTTATGACTTTAGATATCGCTAATAATGCATGTATATAACAATACAAGCATGACACGAAGCACACAAAGCATTGTACTAAAAGCAAAGGGCTCTCTCTAAAGTGGCCTCCCAAAAGTGTAGAATAGTAGAAGGCGAGTTCCTACATGCGCAAGGTGGCAAGAATTAGCAAATAGGTATGCCAAACGTTGCAACGTCTCATTTACTTACCCGTACACAGACCTAACTATCACTTCTTCTGATGATGATAGCTAGTCAACTACGGAGTATATATATCACTGTTTTACGCTAACATTTGCAATTTATTTTCAATGAAAGGACCAACTGAACTACTGCGTACTGCCTCAAACCCGGCCAACACATAGTCCAAACTCCAAAAGTCGTGAAAGAATCCGATGCTTAGTGCAAAAAATAATACTGTAATAAAAACCCTAGTGATAAGTGTGCAACTGTATACGATTGTGTGTTTTTGGATTATGCTTGAGATGAAAGTGATTGTTTTTAAGTTTTTCTAAAATGAATGAACTAAATTAAAGGTTGCTAATCTCAAACTAAATTAAATAATTTTGAAGAATCTAGTTTGTAGAGCGCGCTGAATTTAGCCAATGAATCAACTGGTATATATTTGGTACACCGGGTGTACACGTTGTACCTAAGAATTGGAGCCAATAAATTAGGGAACAAGATCTTGAAGCTTCGACAAATGCTAGTCTGAAAATTGTCAAATAGAGCTGCAGTTGATATCATCAAATCATAGAACGCGAACATATATGCTTAAGCAGTACCAAGATAAACAAAACTCAAAATTCTTAGTGGAAACTTGTAAGACAACAACAGAAGTTCTCATTAGTCAGCACACTCAGCAGAGTTCTACTGACGTATTTTCGCGAGTACACGTTTTATATTCTACATTCTTGAAACAGGCAAGATTCCAGTAGCGTGTAACTATGTAACTAAAATACGATGTTGCAATTTACAGTAAAAAGGGAGAGAGCAGATATTTGAGCAAGTACACAAGTTGCATGTTACGGAAAAGTAGTACGGATTGGTACCTTTAGTTTTTGGATGAGACAAAAAAGGGGACAAATTTCATGTGGTGTAGAGTAGTGTGATAGCCTGGCAAATTGCATAATTTAGATGTTTCCAAGTGGAGCGATCTTTTTTCCTCATTTTCAGTCTAGCCAACGGCAACATTTGGCCAGCAGAGACATGTGCCACATGGGCATTGGCATTCCATGCATTAGGTCACTCCCCCCCAGTTCATAATGTTTCCTACTCGCAATTATGAGAAGCCCGCTCATTGATTGAAATAAATAATGCAAAATTGAAACATCCTTTCGACTAAAAACATCAGAAAATTTACGGTTTAATGAGGGATTACATAGTCAATATAGAGCAAATGTACTTGAAAATATGAACTACAAGCTAGGACATTATTAGATCGAATCTATGTGACATATTTTTGTTATATTTGTGTGTAGCATTAGCATATTAGGGACGTATTGAATTAATCCTCTATGTGCCTTTAAAAAAATTAGGGACATTTTGAATTTTAAAGAACTAAATATGATCCGTAATAAGTTGGACTAGATTAATTAAATCAAAATTCTAGTTGTACTAAAAAGTAAAAGCTCAAAAAATGAATTGAACTTGAAATTAATTGAAAACAAGAAGTCCTTGAGCACAAGGTCTTGAAATCTTTCAATGATCTAGTTGTGTAACATCTATTGTCATTGTCAAACAATCTAATATTTATATAATCTTTTTCAAAACTCAAAAATTTTCATTTCTACAAACAAATTAACAAAAAAAAAAAACAAATTACTAACAATTTATGTCACTCAAAAAGCATACATCAAGTACTTTGCTACTTGCTATAATTAAGTACTAATAAACAATTGTAATGCATGTCAAGAAAAATAACATGGATGAAAAAGAGAGATTTTCAAGTTGTACAATGCGCACCTTCAATCCTATAAGTTGGGGGTTTAATTCTCACCCAAACTTATTGTCTTCCTTCACAACGGGGGAAAATAATCGCCATTTTATTCAATTTTCTTATTTTCTATTTTCGAGTACAAGAACATTTACTATAAGCAACAATAAAAGTGATTTATGTCCTATATTTTTCTTTTAGGGTTTTCCATTAGGTTCCTCAAGTCTTTGGGCTAAAGGTTCATCCTAATCATCAGATACGAACTTCTTTGTTGTTCTTTTAACAAATATTTTAGAAATCAGAGCGAAATGACGAGTTGAACGAGAATTACCGAATTAGTGGTATAGTCGATTTTCAAAAGCATTGAAAATCGGACTGGTCATAAACCCGTCAAGGTTGGTCAAAATCAGCTCGGAGCCGGTGTTACACGATTTTGGCCAGCTCTTAACCATAATTTTTTTTTTTTTTTTTTTTTGAGGGGAAACCATTTTTTATCTAGTTTAATAATTTTAAACGTTGGTTTCATTATTTTTTAGTAACGATTGAACCAAAAAAAAAAAACAAAGTTAAACTTGGAGTGATCGATTTGATGAGGGATCCCGTTTGAAAAAAAACGTTGGTTTTAACTTTTAACTCAACATCAAGTGTCAGTGTTCACCTGTACTTAGTCGATGACTATGATTCAGAACAATATCCACCAATGATGTCATACAGAATCAGTCTTCTAAGCAGATTGAGTAGGTATGCAAATGGAAATGGTATGCTCCAGGTGCATACTTATTCGTTCTATATTAATCCTACACCCTTGTTTAATTAATCAATGGTTAGGTTAACAATCTTGACAATTTGATATCAGCTTTCGACGAGTAAAGTCGTATATCGGGTTGTCATTAGCTGCAATAATGCATGACAAAGTACATTTACATCATAAGACTGATTTATTATTTGAGGACCTTAGCTAATCAAGAACTATAGTTTGCATCTTCAATCTTAATTCTTAATCCCATGTCTCAATCACTGACGAGGAGGCACATTCACCCTATATATCTAAAAAGATCTGGAAATGAGATTAGTTGATCAATAATTAGAGTTTTGATCCTCACAACTACAACTCTACAAGTAATCAAGTGCTAGAGTTGAAGATCAAGGATATGGGTTCCAACAAACACAAATGACAATTAATCTTAAACCATTAAATATGATATGTGTATCCAAACCTCTTAGGATACTATGCTTTAGGAGATTTCTTTATCTCTCATTCCTTTATTATGTAACAGAGGAGCTTTTAGATATTTCATATAGTCTTTTTTTTTTTTTTCTCATTTCTTATGTATCAATTAAACTCACCTTAACTGAACAGAATTAGGATATGTTAACTTTAAAATTTTGTTTAATTATGTTCATGCTGAATTACTTACTAGAATTATATTAGTATTGAGCTTTTTTGAAACTATATATTGAAACTTTTTTAAATGATATATAAATAATTACAAATACATATATTTGTCACAACATCTTACGATTTAAAAAAACGAGCTAAATTATACTGAAAAAAAGGTTATTCAAGCTCAAAAGATCATGCCCATATTATTAATGATGCTACAACAACAACAACAACGAGTGTAAATCACCATTTAATGGGGGTACTCGGGTCAGAATGTACGCAACCATAGTACCATACCCCTATTTAAGAAAATAGAGAGATTGTTTCCGATATTGACCAATTGCTGTATTGAAGTATTGACTTCCAACAACTTTACAAAAAATAAGAAGTATTGGAAGATTTTCATAGCCATTTTGTTATAGTGCATAATTACCTAAAGCTGAAAGATGGTGATAATTCTTTCAACTCCATATTATTAGTGATGCTGATTGAGTTTAATATTTGTGGTATGACGTGAATGGAACTCCTATGTCCATCAAAAGAAAACTAGAGAAGAAGGAAAACCTTACAAGCAAATATAAAATGAGAGATAATGAAGGACATGTATTCCACTAGACATAAAGTAAAAAAGAAACAAAAAAACATGATGATGGTATTGATATTGACCGTTTGTACGGAAAATATACTTGTTATCCGAGTCATGGGTCAATGTGGAAGAAGGTAACTTGACCTCGCAGCAATTTGACTAGTTCATGACTCACTACTCATTATTTAATCACTTTGTTGTAAATATCAGGTTAGGTGAAAGATTAAACAAACACTGTCTTTCCCTCTGCCATATCTTTTTTCAATCCACGCTTTTTTAACTTTTATCTTCCTTTCTACTTTGATATTCAAAAAGTTAACTATTCTTTTATTAAAACATAAAGAAGAAATAACATTTGGGAAAATGAATGGGTATCAATTAAGCCATTTATTGAATGGTGCCGACGGCACATGGCTCTTGGTTGTTCATGACTAGTAAAATACTTCATTCCCGTTAATTATACTACAGTTCTTATGTGTAGTTTTCTTTAGTGATGAATTATTTTGGGTATCTAATAATATTATTAAATAATAGTCACTATATTTAATTTAAATTAGTTAAATTAAATTGATTTGAACTGAATTGTAATGTATTGAATCATTCACTTACTTTAACACTAATAACTCATTAAGTCTTTAATAATATTTTTTTATGAATATATTTTCAATGCCATATATAAATGATTAAAAATGGATATCAAGAATATCTATTTATGCATTAAATTTCTTTAAAAAAGAAAATAAACCGGTTTCGTATATGAAACGAGTCATTAATGACTAATAGGTTAATCAACATTTTCTGTCATAATAACCACATCTTATATATATATAAAACAAGGTTACACATATTTATGTTGTTTTTTCTCTAAAGTTATATTTCGTTTGTCGATAGTGCTAAAATTACCTTCAGTTTTTTCACCTTAGTTCATTTTTTCTTTTAATTTTTTTCAGTTCATTTTAATTTTTGTTTAGATCTTTCCGCATAGCACCAATTCAGTTTCAGTTCAGACACTTAACCACAAACAAAACATACCCTAACTCACACCTCACAAGACTCACAACTGACCACTTCCACCATTATTTCCATTTTCCAAAACCCCCCACGTACTCTTTAACTGTCCTAAAACAAAAAATAAATAAATATTAAAAGGAAATACATTTGAGGGGGGTCAAAGAGAGAGAGAAGTGGGGTAGACTAGACTATGTTGGTTTTATGTGAAGAAGAGTTATGTTAGTAGTAGCACTATAAGTTATGTTATCAACAACTGTTACTACTGCGAAGTTGTGAGAACTCAGCGTTTCCACTTCTTCTCTTTTTTCTTGGGGATATCATAACATAACATATCATATGATAGGTGTTGTGTTGTCTTGTGTTGGGTGAGTACTTGCTTATATTTTTCCTTCCAAACCCTACCTTACTAATACTAATACTAACCCATGAACAAAAAAGATTACATTTTTCCATCTGGGTATTGTTTATTTTCCTCTTTTTTTTTATGTTTTTGGTTTCATCATGGTCTTTTTGCTGCAGGTTTAGTTAATGGGTTTTGATCTAAAGTTACTAGTGGGTGGTTTTTAAGAAGAAAGAAACAACCTTGCTTTTTTAGTGTAGAGAAAGAAAAGTAGATAGAGATGGCTGGTGAGCAGGAGAAGAATGAAGTTTTGGATGCTGTGCTTAAAGAGGCTGTTGATTTGGTAAGTAATTAGATCTATCTATCTTTTATCTTTTGTTCTTGTGAATTTTTGCTTTCTGTGTTTGTTTGTTCTTTTTTATCTGCTGATGTTTTGTTTTGTTTTGTGTCTTTTTTGTTGTGCAGGAAAATATTCCCCTAGAGGAAGTGTTTGAGAATCTGAGATGTAACTCTCAAGGTCTCACTAGTGATGCTGCTCAAGAAAGATTGGAAATTTTTGGTCCCAACAAGCTTGAGGAGAAAAGGGTGATCAGTTTTGAATCTTTTGTTCAGTTTACTTTTGCTCATATGATTCTAAAGTATATTTATGTCTGTGGTTCATTTTCTGTGGTATCAATGTTTTTGGTGGGAATTTGTCAGTGATTGTTGCTAGTTAATTGCCCTTTGTCAGTTTGAGAAGATTGCTGAGCATAAATTTCTGGATTATGTACTTATGTTTGCTTTTGATGATGGGTAACTGTCAGTTTTTTTGATGCCTTTTTTGATGGCCAACTGTCATTTTGAGAAGACTGATGAGCATAAATATCTGGATTATGTACTGATTTTTTTGCTTTTGATGATGGGTGACTGTCAGTTTGAGAAGACTGATGAGCATAAATTTCTGGATTATGTTCTAAAGTTTTTTGCTTTTGATGATGGGTGACTGTATAGCTTATAGTATTGAATTGTGGGTGTGTTTCAGGAAAGCAAATTCTTGAAATTCTTGGGGTTTATGTGGAATCCCTTATCATGGGTTATGGAAGCTGCTGCTATTATGGCGATTGCGCTTGCTAATGGAGGGGTATGAACATGATTTTTATGTTTGTTTGTTGCGAAAATTGAATCTTTCTGGTTTTGTGAGATTAATGATCGTGTCATCTGATTGTGCTCTCAGAATAAACCTCCTGACTGGCAAGACTTTGTGGGTATCATTACTCTACTTGTCATCAACTCTACTATCAGTTTCATTGAGGAGAATAATGCTGGTAACGCAGCCGCTGCTCTCATGGCTCGTCTGGCTCCGAAAGCAAAGGTAGTTCACACCATTTTGTTGGTTTAACGACTGCAGCAGTTAGCTTATAATTCTGACTTCAGGTTTTTCTGAGAAAATGAGAAGCTTATACTTTTTGTGTGGTGTGAAGGTCCTTCGTGATGGAAGATGGGCTGAGCAAGATGCTGCAGTTTTGGTTCCTGGTGATATCATCAGTATTAAGCTAGGAGATATTGTTCCAGCAGACGCTAGGCTTCTTGAGGGAGATCCTTTAAAAATTGACCAAGTATGTTTTGTCTGATCTTCCCCAAAGATGTATAATTACCATGGCGGCTTACTTGGCTATTTTGAACTTTTGATCATGTTATGCTGTATTTTTTCAGTCTGCGTTGACTGGGGAATCCCTTCCAGTTACAAAAGGTCCAGGGGATGGAGTCTACTCTGGTTCTACTTGCAAACAGGGAGAAATTGAGGCTGTGGTCATTGCAACTGGTGTCCACACTTTCTTTGGGAAGGCAGCTCACCTTGTCGACTCAACAAATCAAGTTGGTCATTTTCAGAAGGTGAGGACGTCCAAATGATGTCATTCATCAGTCAGTTGTCTCTATTGGCCTGCTTTTTGTTTTGTGTTCATTCTGATTGTCGTGCTGTTTTGCAGGTCTTAACCGCTATTGGGAACTTCTGTATATGCTCCATTGCTGTTGGGATGTTAGTGGAAATAATTGTCATGTATCCTATTCAACGCCGTCAATATCGTCCTGGAATTGACAACTTACTTGTTCTTCTCATTGGTGGAATCCCCATTGCCATGCCTACTGTTCTTTCAGTTACAATGGCCATTGGTTCACATCGCTTGGCCCAGCAGGTTAGCTTTCTCCTTACCTCTCGCATGTTAATGTTTCTTGCTTTAAGGTATTTGCAACTTATGTCATGGAATCTATCTGCAGGGAGCCATCACAAAGAGAATGACTGCAATCGAAGAGATGGCTGGTATGGATGTGCTTTGTAGTGACAAAACTGGAACTTTGACATTGAATAAGCTCACGGTTGACAAGAACCTGATTGAGGCAAGTTCTTTACCCTCTGATCAAATAAGTCGCTGTTTTGGTCAATGTATTTACCCGTCGCTGAAAATTTTCCCCAGGTATTTGCAAAAGGAGTAGATCCAGATATGGTGGTTTTGATGGCTGCTCGTGCCTCTCGGATTGAGAACCAGGATGCCATTGATGCTGCCATAGTTGGCATGCTTGCTGATCCCAAAGAGGTTGGCCAACTGTCTCATACTTGGTCTCTTGTTCCATTATGGCTTCTTGAAAATTCTGTGACACATTGCACACTATTTCACAGGCTAGGGCTGGCGTTCAAGAGTTGCACTTCCTACCATTCAACCCAACTGACAAAAGAACAGCATTAACATACACTGACAGTGATGGTAAAATGCATCGTGTCAGCAAAGGGGCTCCTGAGCAGGTATGTTTGTGTAGTCTGAATGACCGGTGCCATGCATACAACTGAGTTACCTTATGTAAACACTCACATCTGAGATGCTTGTATGCTTATAGATTTTGAATCTCGCCCACAACAAGTCTGACATAGAAAGAAGAGTTCATGGTACTATCGACAAGTTCGCTGAACGGGGCTTACGGTCATTGGCTGTAGCATACCAGGTAACTTCCCAACCAGAAGAAGAGTTGGTATTTCTTACAACACCTGGCTTACTCTTGTTCTTCGGTGCATTTATTCAGGAAGTTCCAGAAGGAAGGAAAGAGAGTCCAGGAGGCCCATGGCAGTTCATTGGTCTGATGCCTCTCTTCGACCCACCAAGGCACGATAGTGCTGATACAATTAGGAGGGCTTTAAATCTTGGAGTTAGCGTAAAAATGATTACTGGTATGTTTGTAACGACTTTTCTTCTTGACTTCTTGTTCATGGGAATTGATCCCAGTGGAAGAAAATGTGCTCAAGCGTGACTGAGGGTGTTTATCTTTTTCCACTAGGTGATCAACTGGCAATAGGGAAGGAAACTGGTCGTCGGTTGGGTATGGGAACCAACATGTACCCTTCATCTTCTTTGCTTGGACAGAGCAAGGATGAGTCTATTGTTGCTTTACCAATTGATGATTTGATTGAAAAAGCTGATGGATTTGCTGGAGTTTTCCCGGGTAATATTTCTTTTTTCTTCTCATGCTTCAACTTCATTACTACAAAGGCATATTTGTTCAGCAATTCCTACATGTAGCCGGGCTTAAACTTATACTTTAATGCAGAGCACAAATACGAAATTGTCAAACGATTGCAAGCTAGGAAGCACATTTGTGGAATGACTGGTGATGGTGTCAATGATGCCCCTGCTCTTAAAAAGGCTGATATTGGTATAGCTGTTGCTGATGCAACAGATGCTGCCCGTAGTGCTTCTGATATTGTTCTCACTGAGCCTGGTCTTAGTGTTATCATTAGTGCTGTTTTGACGAGCCGTGCAATTTTCCAGAGAATGAAAAACTACACTGTGAGTTATTATAGAGGCACATTACTATTCTCTTTTCCTGTCTGGTGTTGTCTGTTAGGGTGAGAGGTGGTCGTGCTTCTTATCTGTTTTTTTTTTGGTGGTGGTGGGGATGGGGGTTTACCGACGTATTCTGTTTCTTATCTGTTGATTACGCTTGATGTATATGTGCCACTAAATCTTTCCTGTTTTTTGGTGATAGCCTTTTGGTTAACTTTTCTCTCTTTTTTTGCATATTTGCAGATTTATGCTGTCTCTATAACCATTCGTATTGTGGTAAGTTACTTACTATTTGTGCTTTCCAGTTTTGATATCATTTGTAGTCTTCTGACATTGCCTGCGGTTTATCTATCTTGATTCTTACTGTGTTACTTTCTGATTGCAGCTGGGATTCATGCTGCTAGCTCTCATATGGAAATTTGATTTTCCGCCGTTTATGGTGCTTATCATTGCCATTCTCAATGATGGTGAGTTGCTCATGTCCCTCTCCGCATTCTCTCTTTTCTTTTGTCTCTTCCGATCTCCCTTTATCCTGTCCAGTTTCAAGCCTACTAGGTTAGGGCACATCCTGGATCAGAGGATGTGCATTTTGGAATTGTTATCCTAGTGGTCCAACTGTAATGGTCTGGTGGTGTTGGCAAAGTGGTCCAAATTGCTAGAGCTTCTCAGAAAATCTTTTTCTTTTGTTGCTGCCTGTTACCGGGCACTTATGGTTTTCTGGACTAGTCACTTGTTTTGAGTTGTGGATCCTGTATACCATGTGTCCTGTACATTGAATTTTAATGGCTTGCTTCTCTTATCAAGTGACATTGTGACATGGCAGGTACCATTATGACTATATCAAAGGATAGGGTGAAACCATCTCCTTTGCCAGACAGCTGGAAGCTATCTGAAATTTTCGCTACTGGGATCGTCATTGGTAGTTACCTGGCTATGATGACTGTCATATTTTTCTGGGCGGCATATGAGACTACGTTCTTCCCGGTATGCATCTGTGCTTTGACATTTTAAGATGTTTAAATTGGATTGATTTTGTTTAGGGTCTATTTTTTACCATCCTGGATATAGTCTATTCCATATTTTTGTGGGTTTCCACGTAGATTTGTTGTATTTTGCTTTCAGCTGTGTTGAGATTAATAAGCAGCTCCCTCTCTTCCTTCCCTCCTCCCCCTTCCCTCCTTCAGTTGCTCCCTCCTAAAGTCTCCCCGCCTCCCTACATCCTTTCCATCTGACTGTTTATAATGCACTGAATATTCTGCAGCGGGTGTTTGGTGTTTCGCATTTGAACAAGTCATCAGCTGTCGACGAACAAGGACAGCTAGTTCTTACACACAAGCTTGCATCTGCAATATACCTTCAAGTCAGTACTGTTAGTCAGGCTCTTATCTTTGTTACTCGTTCTCGGAGTTGGTCATTTGTGGAGCGTCCTGGCATGCTTCTTGTTGTAGCCTTTATAATTGCTCAGCTGGTAACTTCCCTCTCTAAAATTGTTGATGTTGGTGCAGACTTAATTTTTTTTTGCTGGTGAGTCTCAGGAGGATCTTTTAACCTTTTTTTATATTCTGTCCTATGACGCAGATTGCTACTCTGATTGCTGTATATGCAAACTGGGCCTTTGCTGCAATTGAAGGCATTGGTTGGGGTTGGGCAGGTGTCATTTGGCTATATAATCTCGTCTTCTATATCCCACTTGATTTTATCAAATTCTTGACCCGTTATACTCTCAGTGGAAGAGCCTGGGACCTCGTTATTGAACAAAGGGTATGTAGCGGCAATCTGTTTCAGGAATAGTTTTCTTTAGTTGTATACTTGTATGCATACTCACTAACTGTTCTCACTTGTTTTATAGATTGCTTTCACGAAAAAGAAAGATTTCGGTAAGGAAGAACGTGAACTTAAATGGGCTCATGCTCAGAGAACCCTTCATGGATTGCAACCACCCGAGGCCAAATTTAACGATACAAGCTATCATGAACTCAATCAAATGGCCGAGGAAGCCAAGAGGAGAGCGGAAATGGCGAGGTATGTTAACTCTTCCATTGCTCAAAATCCTAGTTTCGTGTGTAGGGTATTTCTGCAGTTGGTCTGATTTCGGTGTTCAAACGAATCAAAAATATATGAGACTAATGGCTATTCGATAAAATTGAGGTTCTTTTTTTTGTCTTTTTTTCCTCTTTTACTGAGCAAAAGAACTCACATATTAGAATCCATCATTTTCACAAATCACTATATTTTCTTTTAACATTTTGCATCAGCTACTGGCATTCTGAAATTGATGACTTGACTGAATGTTTTTGTTGTATTCACTTGACTGAATGTATGTTCATTCATTCGTTTATGTTGCGGTTTTGCAGGTTGAGAGAACTTCACACACTGAAGGGACACGTTGACTCAGTTGTGAAGTTGAAGGGGCTTGATATTGAAACTATTCAGGGAGCATACACTGTCTGAGAGAGAGAGGTCCAACCAGTTGCCGCCCATATGATAGCGTCAATATAAATGCTGATAGTAAAGATTAGTTCAGCATGTAGTTGTCGGTTAGCTTTACAAACAACTTCTCTTATTTATGTGAACATGATTTTACTATTTTGAAATGAAAAGTTCCTTTCTTGGCTGGCTTTGACCATCCGTCCATTCATGATCCATCTTATACGCCCTTACTGAAGGTTGTTCAAGAATCAATTTGACCCACCGAACCATCAACATCAACATGTTAGTACTCTCAAATAGTTTAAAACTAGTCATGTGATCCTATGTGGAGTTGATTGGAGTGTTAAATAGCTCAATACCTCTTAAGCGAGGTCTCGAGTTTGAGGCCATCGTTTACAAAGACCTTTAATAGGAGAGTCACCCACTGGGTCGAGTTTGGACGTAGTTGCTCCAATGAACAAAACGATCAACCAAAAACAAAAACCTAGTCATGTGAAGCATAGAATAACTTTGGTTGTCTATAATGCTTTCGTTTTCTTGAACTTGTGCCTTCAGCTCATCTAGGGAGCCTGATTATGTTCTAAACATAAATTCCCTCAAGGGATTCAATGACCTGTAAAATAAAAGAAAAAAGGGCTAGAACGTAACAGTAACATGCTTCATTCATCAAGTTATAACATGATATATTGGATTCCCTTTTCCAAAAAAACAAAACATGATATTGAATATTTATTATATTTACCACGATCTCTGGTTGCCAAGTTCAAGCTCAACTCAAATAGTCAGCTTCTCGGCTTCAACAAGTTCTAAAGGATCTTTTGTTTGTGAAATATTTTCACTTCTCCCTTTGTATTTGTACCAATTAGCACAAGCTAAGAAATAAACGAAATTCAATGTACATAATGCTGCAACCATGTAGTAAAAGTAATCCAATCTTCCCTTGTTGAGATCCTCGGATAACCAGTCGCCTGACCTCCATTTCTTGGTCATATGATGAACCATAGTTATTAGAAAACTGCTGAAGTAGCTTGACATTGCCAAGCCACAAAAGAAGAGAGACGAACCGATGCTTCTCATATTTTCCGGAAATTGCTTATAGTAAAACTCTACTTGTCCTACAGCCATGAACGCTTCCGCAAGTCCTGCCATAGCTAGTGGAGCGACTAACCACATTCCTGACATAGAAGATATCTCTCCTTTTCTAGGAAAAATCCCTAGTGTTGGTCTTGTGAGTGCAAAATTCCTCCTCCGCGCTTCAACCAACCCGGCTGCAAGCATCGTTAAGATAGAGAGCCCTACTCCGATTCCCATCCTCTGGAGGATTGTGATTCCACCTTCTTTCTTAGTCAGTCTTTCTAACAATGGGACTACAATGCGGTCATATATGGGAAGCCAGAGGGTAAGGCTGATCATAAGGAATACATAGTAGGATGAAGCCGGAATTTCAAATTTAGAGTTTCCAAGGTGTCTGTTTGACTGCAATGCTTGGAAAACAGCATAGGTGTGCATTAGAACAATGGGTACATGGTATATTATGGCTGATGCCCATATGGGCATTACTCTTATTATGCATTTCACTTCTTCCACTTGCTGCATTGAGCTCAAATTCCAGGGATTAGTTGCTGATCCATTTGGGTTAACTTGATCATAAGGGGTCACAATCGCAGCTTTGTCGAGGAATCTGAGAAGGATTTCAGCCCAGCGTGATTTTAGAGTTTAGTGCAAGTAAGAAGAGTGCCGTCAAATGAGAAAAAAAACACAAGCATTGTTTTATACCTGAACTGATTAGTGTGTGGCAATCTGGAGTTGATAGAATCAGGAGGCACATATTGTAGCAGATAACTTAAAGGTGGCTCTGGTAGCTTCAATTTTCTTTTCCTAATCGAAGCTACTAACACCTGAAATACATTCATCATAGGACTTCCCTGTGGCTTAACCATCACGTAGATCTTGGTTCCCATGAAAAATAGGAGACAGGCGATGAGCATGAGCCCTGCAGGAATCGCTAGCCCGATAGTCCAGCTAATGTTGGACTGCACATACACAATGGCAGTCAGAGAGATCATCTGTGCAAATGTGAAAGTGAAGAAGTACCAGTTGAAGAAGCTATTAATTCCTTTCTTTCCTGATTCTGTATTTGGATTGAACTGATCAGCCCCAAAGGCTAAGTTGCATGGTCTTATGCCACCAGCTCCTACTATTATTAATCCGAAACCCATCAGCAAAACCATTGTTTGCCAAGCTGATGGTCCCTGGCAATATTTCTCGCCAGCTCCACATTGGTGTGGATGGAGTTTCTTGATTGCCGAGGTCAGATGTATTATAAGCAATCCCTGAATTGAAACAAAAAGCCAAGTACAACCCATTCAATCCATTTCCATTTAGTTGTGTACGTTAGCGATTTCAACAAGCATCATCTGGAATTTTTGATGATATATTAGACAATGACAAAAGGTATTGAGGAGAAAGTACCAGAAAGGAAGAAATGGAGGCAAATCCTACAGTCTTGTAGCGGCCGAAGTAAGTGTCGCAAAGGAAAGCTCCCACCAAGGTGGCAAAGTTAGCCGTGCCACTGAAGATAGTGATGAAATTTGTTGCTGTTATAGTCTTCATGTTGAAGACTGTGGTCAAGTAAACCAACAGGTTCGACAATGTACCGATGGCTCCCAGCTTCTCAAATGTCTCATTCCCTGCCATTCAACCATAACAACCATGTTATTAGCTGCTTCACATATAGTAAGAAAAAAAATTCAGTCAGAATTCCTTCCTGACCTATAATAAAAGGCATGGCCTTTACCCCTCTGTAGTTAATTTCTGGTTTCTCGTTGTTCTTCTCCATGGCTAGCTTCTCGTTATTCTTCTCCATGGCTAGCTTCTCCAACGACTATGCTTCTAGTGCTTGTCTATAGTACTATCAGTGCTTCGTTTGGCCTATATCATAATTCATAAGTAGCAAAATTGAGTGTTATATACTCGTAGTAAATATGTACAATAGAATAGTAGACTAATATAATAATATGCTACAAGTCATGCAAGAATACGACTTTAGGCTTTCCTCTAGGCGAAATTCGCCCTTACTATTAGGTGCAATTGGTTACAAAAAATTTCCCTTAGGATATACAATGAAGCATATCTTGTTTTGCACTAACATGATGATCTTAATACTATTAATATTAGAAGTTACAATAACCTCTCAATAGTATTATATGCAATACTCTAATAGTTTTGATCAATATAGAGATAGATGTGCTAGTAAGTTTTTTGTGTATCACTAATATGATAGAGGAAAGGAGTGTTTATAATTGAAAACACACCTTTTTAATAAGGAAACATGTCATTTCAAAATGCATGATATGTCATTTTCCCAAAGGATATGATTACATTTACCATGATGCACCAATATTATTATCCAAAAAGTATAAATTTATCCACAAAAGACATGTCACTTCAACTTCAAAGTGCTATGTTATAGACGCTTAGGATATTTGGGGTTCTCTACCACAGAAGTTATAATGTGCTTCTGAACTTAAAATGTCTTTTTTGCCATCATTTTTATCGTGTCTGATTGTTATAGTTGCACTGATCTCATTGCCACTACAGAAGTCAACCATACCAGGACGTAATTCATTGCTTTCTGTCAAAGCGGCAATGCAAGCCGATATTGCGGCACTAAGCATTTCATGATACAGGTTCACTGTGCATTGAGATCGAGATCAAACAAAAGTCTTTGCAGAGAATTATGTTCAATGTTACTAGCTTAGCTTGTTTGTGTCACTTTTTCCTATTTTAGAGTATTTACAGCACTATAAAATGTGTATAATAATGGAATAAAGGTGTAACATAGTACTAGGATCATTGCATCGTGAGATCGTATCATACAATACCTATTTGAATACCACTTTGAAATTTCTGTATGTTTTGTCAAACTGTGAATGTGAAATCATTAGTTACACAGACAAGTTAGTGTTAGAAGTCACTAACAAATGTTGTTCTCACAATGTGACTCAAATGACTCATATGTTTGAAACGATCAAGTTTGGCACTTACTGTAGATAGTGGTTGTTATTCTTATCAATGATCAAATCCTTCCAAAGACAACATAGACATACGTAGTGTGCTTTTATGCATCATATGCAGGGTCTTTAATAGGTTTTGATCGATATGTCTGAGTACCGCGAGTTAGCTCATCTGATCTGTGGGCTGTCACACTGTGTACTGTTGATAGTGACTTCCCTATGATCAGTATTATCCTTCTTTGCTTTGGTTTTATCTATTAGTATTATATTACATTAACATGTTACAACACGTTAATTGCATGGTCAGATACGTCTCTTAGTTAGGCTCCTTAAGTACAAGATCAGTGCTGGCTGTCTCACTGGATTGATATTTGACAAGCCTTCCTACTTTATCATGTACATATTTTTTCAAAATTAATAGCCGTTTTTAAAAGGAGGACAAAGGTGGGGAGAAATGTATCACCAGGGATAGTGAGTTAGTGCTTAAAGGGTAAAGTCTATCATTTGCCCAAGCCGCATCAGTTGATGCTAACATCTCAGTAGGCGCATTATATTGAAAACAATATCTACTGTTACAAACCTTTGCTGGAGAACTTTTGTTGTGACCAACCTTTGCGGTGAGGCCAGAGAGGAGAAGTTTGCTTTTGCCTGAGATCTGGTCCCGGCAAAAAAAGGCTTAATAGTCTTGGTGAGTAGGGACATTATCAAGCCTAATCACATCATCGTCCACTATCAAGTACTATCATTGATGAGAGTAGCACCGGTAAATAGTGTTCTAGTACAATCATTTTTTCCTTGATTGTTCAGTTCATCTTTTTTAAGGCCTTCTGAACATGTGAGGCACAAATGGACAAGTGGTTAGAGATAATATAGAGCCATTTCAATTTTCTGTCCTCTAAGATTATATTGTTGAAATCCAAGGGCACTAGCTAGTAGCTAGTCACATATAGTTTGGTATGTATGATAGCATTAGTTCTATTGAAATTAGTCAAGTGAACTTCCAGTGCCTACAGATTGAAAAGTCTTCAAAGCTGTTCGGAAAAGACGGGTTTTTTTGATTCCCCCGCACAGTTCACCGAAACTTTGCTCCGACGGCACAACTGGTTGTGATTGGTGAGTCTCTCAATGAGGGTCTCTGCATACGCTAAATAAGCCAAAGCAAACTCTATTTTGCATTTGTGTTTCAAGATGGACACTAAATAAAATGCGAATAGTAAATATTGAACGACATCTAATTCAACTTGAAACGAAAGGTTCAATGCTCCATTATATTGAAAATAGTATAATGACAATATAACAAGTACTTCCCTAATAATGACTAGAGACTCACTCAAACTTCACGATGGATTACAATCACTCAAAACAACCTCATTAACATAAAAGGTAGATTACTTGCTTGGAGCTAAAGAGAAATTCTTCCTAAAGTCCTCACTCTAGGGTGGCTAACTGATCTTCTGTATGTAGAGTTTGTATTATACTTTTGGATGTGGGGATACAAATGCTTTCGCAAGATCATAAGGGTATTGGAATGAATTTTGGAAAAACTTATGCAACCAATCCTCCTAAACAAGTAAACAGGTCTGATAGCATTTCGTGGAACATCTCATTAGTGTCATTACACTTGGGATATTTTTTTTGTACTTGATTCCTTTTAGTTGCCCAGTGGTAACTTCCAAAAGAGAAGTGGAAATGAAACTCCAAGATCATCTTGTAGGAAGATATTACAGGAGGCAGGCCTTGTTTGTTTGTTCTCTATATCTGAAGCTTGTTTTCATGCTATAATATCTGATGTGTGTACAAGATTATATGTGAGATTGAAAACATGCTATATCTATCTTTTGTGTCTTCTACATGTGGCACATCTTGCAGGAAGAGATTACAGGAGTATCCTACAGAATAGTTCCACAATAGTTTTATACATTTCAGGTATCTGCTGAAAAATTTGTCACTGTTTTTCATCAAACAAGTGCTATTTCAGATTTCATTTCTTCAATTTTCTCGTCCGGAATACTTTCAAGAGTTTCTCTGTACCTATACCACTTCGCACACACCAAGAAGTAAACAAAATTCACCACCAGTAACCCAGCAAGAAGGTAATAGAAATAATCCAATCTTCCCTTGTTCAAATCATCAGCCAACCAACCAACCCTTTGAGGTCCACTGGTGATCTTAATCACAACTAACTGTACAAAACTGCTCAAGTAACTAGAAATGGCCAACCCACAGAACAAGAATGCTCCTCCAATGCTTCTCATATTCTCTGGAAACTGTTTGTAGTAAAACTCGACAAGTGAAATCATGCCAAATGCTTCTGATAACCCTGCAGACACCAGTGGAAGCACCAGCCACATCCCTGACATTGCAGAAATTGCGCCTCTATGGGGTTCAATTCCCACTGTTGGTCTAGTTAATGCAATCGACCTTCGGAAGTGTTCAACTAAACCAAAAATTACTATTGATATGATCATAAGAACTGTACCGACACCCATCTTCTGTAGGACTGTGATGCCATCTATTTTCCCTGTTATTTTCCTTAGTTTTGGTACGACTACTCGGTCGTAGAAAGGTATCCATAATGTGATAGTGAGCATAGAAAATATGCCGTAGGAGGCTGCTGGAATCTTGAATTGACCTCCTCCTAAGCGTCTATCAGATTGCAAGGCTTGGAAAACAACATAGTTGTTCATGGTTGCCTGCGCAGTGTTCTGCACTGTGGCTGATACCCATATAGGAAGTACCCTGGCTACACATTTTACTTGTTCCACTTGCTGTATTGAGCACAGCTTCCAAGGGTCTACTGGTGATCCGTCTGGGTTGATTCTGTCTTCGTCGGTTATGATAGCTGCTTTGTCAAGGCATCTGTACACAGTACACGTAAATGGGAAAACATCATCAGTTTAGGTGGTCTAAGTATGCGTCAGAAATGCTTATTATGATTACTCTACCATGTGCTGATGATCCAGAGATGACATTATTCTAGATATCAGTCTCAAAGTCCTCAATGGGTCATGTCTATTTCTTATTTTGTTTGTTTGAAAGACACTTGGGGAGAAGGTCTAATCAAGATTTTAGCAGCGTCGTAAGGCATACGTTTCTATGCTCACTATCATCTTTTGGGTTACAAAACTCAGTAATATAACTTGCACAAGAGATGACATTACAGGCCTACAGTTCAAAAAAGTTGTGAGACATTTCAGTAAACCGGATATCTAATGGTGTTCCTACTTTGAAGTAACAAATCGTGTATCATGTAGTTGTAACATTAAAAATTGCATCAGCTAGCACACATCGCTGCATCTTTCTTTTTGTTAGGTTCGAACCGTAACCGAAATTTCATCTTTACTTAATTGTGACTGTGTGGGTTGTACAATCTGGTTCCAAATCATTTGGTAAACTACATCTAGCCAAGTTCACAAGCTTTCATTATTAATTTTTAGGCTGCTGAGCTAGAACTATTACAGGTTTATGTATATCCAACAAGATTATTTTTAAAAAATTGCACATAATTCTCAAGATTTGGGGTGAAAAATCTAGCAACTTTAAGCCAGTAATTAAAATAATGAAAAGTGAACCCAGCTAGCAAATAGCAGTACCTGAACTGGTCAGTGTGTGGAAGCTTGGAGTTGACAGATTGATCAGGAACATAATCAAACCAACATAGAGAAGTCTCTTCTGGTAACTTCAACTTCCTCTTTTTCACAGCAGCCACAAGAACCTGAACCAAACTCACCATGGGACTACCTTGCGGCTCTATCTTAACATACTTCTTAGACCCCATAAAGAACAGTGCACATGCCATAAACATGAAGAAGGCTGGTATAGCAAGCCCTATAGCCCAGCTAATAGATGACTGGATGTACACCACAAAGGTGATCGACACCATGATCGCGAAGGTAAGGGTGAAGTAGTACCAATTGAAGAAGCTAGTAATGCCACGCTTGCCAGAATCCGTTTTCGGGTCGAATTGATCCGCCCCAAACGCCAAGTTACATGGCCTGATTCCCCCTGCGCCTATGACTAGAAAAACTAGCCCTCCTATGAGAAATGCCATTTGTCCTATCGATGGTCCTGTGCAACTGGTGGCATCATCTCCACAATGAGGAGGGTGTAACTCTGGTATAGCAGCTGTCAATGCTAGGAGTGACAACCCCTACAATCAAAATTAAAAGAAAACATTACATGATGAACTTGTTACATCCGTGCATTGGACATACAGACCATCTACTTCGCATTATCTAGGATTCAAAACACAATGCATCTTATTCATTGAACAATTTCATTTGCATGATGAAAAGAAAACATCAGAGAAGCAGATTGTGTGGCACACCTACTCACTTCTAGTATCTCCACATTCATCTCAAAACTTATTATGTTCGTAAGTTAAGGCCTTCATGTGTTAAGCTAGCCCTTGCATAGAATATAGTTCGAAAGTGCCATATAGTCTAAATTTGTATCGTTTCAAAAATATAAATACAATTTAATGTAAAAGTTAAGCAAGCAAAATAGACCACGGGTAGCAATGTTGGGAGTCATAATAAAGATATATACCAGGAATGAGGTAACGCAACAAAATCCCAAGGTCTTGTACCGGCCAAAGTAGGTATCACACAGGAAAGCACCTAGCAAAGTTCCAAAATTTGCTGATCCATTGAAGATATTGAGAACATTCGTAGCACTGAGGCTACTCATGTTAAAGACAGTCGTGAAATATACCAAGAGGTTGCTTGATGTGCCTATGGTCCCTAGCTTCTCAAAGGCTTCATTACCTACAAAAGCCATATCGAATATAATTAAAACTCCATGCATATCAGATAAGAATGTAATGCATAAAATAAATGTTTGAAGAGAGCATTCACAGTAGGAATTAAGAGATGCACATTAATTATTAAAAGCATTATTGTCTCATGATCATGAAATCAGTTAAGCTCAAATCATATTGGCTTATCCACGTACCTATGACGAAAGGCATTGCTTTCACGCCTCTATACTTAATGGTTGTCTTGCCATTTTCTAGGCCCTTCTTCTCGACCTCCATGGTTGTTTTAGCGAGAAAATTTTGATGCGTATGTACCAGAGGACGAAGAAGTAAGGTTTAAATAGATGGGGATATAGTGAAGGGTGCAAGTGAAACGCATGTGAAGAATTCACACACTTAACGTCGTCGTTGTTGTCACTTAGCAGCTTGTGGGGTGACTGGTGAGAGCCTAATAAGGTATGGTACATACGTATTTGATATAGTTGTCACAAATTGTGATTTGTAATTGTGATCACCAAAGGAGCTTTGTACTAGCGGTCCAGTTGCATGTAAATTGGATGAACGTTAATTAAGTTATTTGGATTGGACCTTACACTTGGTGTTTGATATCAATTTTTCGCTTTCTTCTTCTATTGTGTTCCACTACTATTCCTATTGAACATATGAGATAATGTACGTATTTGACTGAACAATTGATCATAGGGACCTCCAATCATAGATCTATTAGCTAGTATGAAAACATGTACACGTCTTAGGAAAAGTCCTAGCTAGCCAATTAAGTTGAGAAGCATCTTTTTTTGGACAGATTTAAACTCTGCCGGGGCTCTTGTCCGTAACAAGATGTCATTGAATGCATGCAAACTAAATTGATTCAGAGCATTCATCAGTAATAAGGACAAATATGTCTTGTAAGGTAATAAAGAAAAACATGTCTTATATATACAGTAATCATGTTTTGAAACGATTGAGGTTATCATTTGATCTCTACGAGATAGAACTCCAAACAATGTATGGATTGATTAGTTTTATTTTTCAGAATTATAAGCTGTATAAGTTTATAAGCTACTAACGCGGGGTTGGTTGAAGTGGTAAGGAGCTCTATAGTCTATACCGTTGAATAAGCGATGTCTCGAGTTCGAGCCTCAGCATATGCAGTGACCCTCATAGGAAGACTCAGCCACCACAACTAGGTGTGCGATTCGGGTCGGGTCCGGATATAGTCAGAGCAAAACTTTATGAGCTAATTGTATCATATAACTCCCTCAATCAATAGTTTGAACTAGTAGCTGGATGAATTCTTGATTCATAGCTAATTGATAGTAAACAAGTCAGGATCCTCTCCTATTCCCATAAAAACATGAGAATTCCTGTTGAGTACTTTCTCACGTTGGGATTTAACAGGTAAATAGAGGAGATTTTAGGAAATAAAAATTAGCCAATCATAGCCTCTCAACCACAACAGGAAACTTTCGGTAATTGGAGAGGATTTAGGTGCATAGTAAACCATTTCATCTGTATAGAATAAATCTTTTACTCCTTGTGTACCCAAGCATGGGTTATTTTTCCAGGGCACTCGCTTCAACACCTCTTAAAAACGTACAGAGTTTTATGTACTCCGTACCTACTCTCCCTGTCGTTTCCCTATTAATTTTCGTTATCCCGTTAATTATTTGATGCCCATCGATCGTCTACGGTGGGGGGCGATCGGTGGCATACTGGCATGGATCTTACAGACTTCAGTTTAACTCCGTACCTACTTTAGTTTAAACTCTTACAAAAACATGCTTACAGACCAATATAATAAAACACACCGTAAATATGTTGGAAAAATTATTTCACCACAAAAAGAATGCAACACAACACGCTTTTGTTGCTCTCATCGCCTCATCGTTGTGCTGGACCTGCTGGCAAGATTGATGAACAATAGTAGTTTAGTTTGATTGTCAATTCTAGTCAAATCGTGTTATCGTTCCAATAATTGTACATTATATATCACTTTCATAGAAAAGATCGTTGAGCATTCATTAAAAAAAGAAAGGGTTAGTTGAGCATCTATGGAATGAAAGGGGTTGCATTTACAGATTTACGGCTCGGACCATAGTTGTAAAACCGGGACTGGTGATCGACCCGGCCAAGGTCTGGGT
>ONZK01001973.1:139200-154954 GCA_900322385.1 Pharnaceum exiguum | reverse complement strand
GGGGGGGGCATTTCCATACATACGATGACGTTATATTTCAGCTACATTCTATCAAAAATTGCATGTATTGGTATCAAACATTCACAACTCTACATAGTTCAAGAAGTTAAAAGCTTGTCCCGGTCTTGTGTGGAACGCAGTGTTAGAAGGTATTAGTTTTATGATGAACAGACACAAAGGCAGCAAGCCACAACAGTGAAATAGTAGTCTTGATAGATCCGCTGTTGCATTTGAGGACCGACTACTTGAGACTATCTGTAGTTTGATCGGTTGTGTCTTTAACCCCTTATGTCAGAGGCAATAGGTATGACTACCATCAAATGCCCTGCTTAACTAACTTGGAGGTTTAGCCGTTTTGACTTCCGAGGTCTCTGTCATAGCTTCCAGTCACTGTTTTTTACCCTGTAAAACAATATTATGCTCTCGACTGCCGGTTTATACCTTTGCTGCGCTCCTAATGATTATATACAACTTTGCTTGAGTAGAATACCTGCAAAGTGGAAGAGCTACAGAGAAGTCGGACGTTTATAGCTTTGGCGTTCTGTTGTTAGAACTTGTTACTGGAAAACGGCCTACTGATCCGTGCTTTGTACAAAAAGGTCTAAATGTTGTTGGTTGGGTAAGTGTTTATACCTCCGGCCTTCTCTTACTTGTTTGCCTCTTTTACTCTGTCTCTGTAACTCTTTGCTGAATGGATTAAACTTCTCCGAAATCCAGATGAACACATTGTTAAGCGAGAACAGATTAGAAGATATAGTGGATAAAAGATGCCGAGACGTAGATCCAGAAAGTGCAGAAGCAATTCTGGAACTAGCAGCCAGATGCACTGAGGCAGACTCAGACCGAAGACCTTTAATGAATGAAGTATTACAACTTCTAGAACAAGAAGTCATGTCACCATGCCCTAGTGACTTTTACGAGTCTCAGTCAGATTATTGCTAAATGTCAGATGATGGAACCTTATTAGCTTCTAGATGTGTACCCCTTGCTCTGGGGCGCTTGTAAATTAAATTACTCACTATATTAGCCTAACATTCATGTGTTATTTGTTTTGTACTGTACATTTGCATTTCGGAGTTATATAACAGGTAGAGTTTCCAACACAAAAAAGCTACATGGTTCATACAAATCCTTTTACAGCAATTGCAGTATACAAGTAATACAACAATAATAACAACACAGTGTTATCCCACTCGGATGAGGTATTGAGGAGATATAATATATGCAGTCTTAACGCGAATGAGGCTATTTAACCGCAATTGCAGTATATTTCATAAAATTCAGTCTGTTGCTCCATATTTTAATATTCCATATGTCGCAAATTGAACTCTTCACCTCGAAATCATACGGTATTGGAATTGATTTGCAGGGTCAACTATCTTTACCATTTATTTCTGTCATTCTCTCCATGTCACTCTTTCACTTGACAAAGTTTTTCCTTTTAAGTCAACTGAACCCCTTGACATTCTACGAAGGACAAATGGTCTCTTGCATTAATTGAGTGGTTTAAATTGTTAGTTCACTTTTATTCAATCCTGTTTTTTCTTTCTGCATTTCCTACGTTGATGTCTGTGGACCAATATATTTAACACCACTACACACACAACTTGCTGTACTTTTGTTCTTTGGGGGCGTATATTTTTGACTTAAAACGACCAGGTCTTCACGTAGAGTATTTGTTTAGTGGATTTGTCTTACTATTTTGCCTTAGACGACGACAGTGGCGGATCCAGGGTTGTAGGATTCATAATTTAAGTCAACTTGATTGCATGAGTAAATTTTGTATTTTTTTATTGGGATTTTTTTTTTCGATTTACAAATTACTTCCAAAGTTCCATTGGCAACCAGCCAACCAGGTATGAAAGTTTATTACCTAGAGATCAATGCGCAACTGTGCAACAGTGTTGATAATGTGTTTTTTTCACCTTAGCGGATTGAAACTTTGTTCATCTTTATGGTCTAGTATTAATTATCATTTCATCAGTAAACTTAAGGAGAAGATGACAATAATATGATTCGCATCAGAAAAAGTAATCATGGACCTGAAAAACTTGATTGTTAATCACATGGGCCCTGGTATAAATAACACCTGATTATCTGAATGATTGTATATGCTGATAGCCTGATACCACTTGAGTAGGCTGTTTTCTTATTATAAGCCTGCTTTTACTGCATGTTCTTTTCCGCAATTTTTTTTGAAAATCTACTGTCTATATCAATGATGAAATGCAGTCAAAAGAATTGCATACATGATACAACACTTAGAAAGAAATTAATTAGTTACCAGGTATTTATAATTTGATATACCTAGTGGCATAGTGCCCATAAGAAATTAAGTACTGTGAGAGTAGACTAGAGAAAAAAATTATGCATGAGCTGGAATATGAGTCGTATAGCCACAAACTGATGAACTGATCTTGACTCTTGGACCTTACCAAAGGTCTCTCTCTAAGTCTCTATGGTCGTCTAGCTACCTTTACGGCCTTTCCTCTCATTCTTTTTAATTGTCAATAGTCACTTCAAACATGTTTTTTCTTCACCTTGTCGATTCCACTCTCTCTCTGCCAAAAAACAACGAGATCGTGTTGAAGAGAGGGAAGAATCCTGCAAAAATAAGATACATTGACAAATATCCAAAATGGGTATGCAAATCCAAGCTGCCCAATGCATTATCTCCCCTAAAAGCCTAGCTCCGCAGTTATTTCCTTCATTGCCGCATTTGAACAAGAACAAAGTGTTGTTTAGGTCAACAAATGTGTCTTCCAATGGTAGTGTACCGTTGTTTGGGCGCAGAACACCTTATAAGAAGAGTTTTGCTAGCAAGGTTGTTGTAGCATCTGCTGCCACTTGGTCACCTGATCAGGGAGCTCCCACGCCCTCCCTTAGTGATATCCTATGGCCTTCTCTTGGTAAGTTGTTTCACATATCAGCATATATTACATTTACTAATGAGTAGTATTATATTCGTATGCACACTAAACATAGCTCGAGCCTCTAGGTTACTATGCTACATTTGTGTCTCAATGTGTCGATTCAGGATGGGTAAAGAGACTGTAAAATGTTTAGTCAGGATTTGAATTGACCATTTCTTGATGAATGATGACTATACCATAAGAGTATTAACATTTGCTATTAGTGTACGTGTTATTGTATTGACTTCTGCAGGCTTCTTCTAAGGGTCTTAGCTTATTCAACTAGATGATCATATCGTTGTAGATATACTATATCATACCGATTTTAATCATTGAAATCAGTCTTTTCCTTGGTGACTTATCGGAAACTCGTTAGGTACATCCTACGTTACGGCATATGTGTGCAACTAGTTGTGTGATTGTGTCGTCCTTTGCATTATTTGGTCTGTGTCCCATGAAGAATTTTTAGTGTCGGCATATGATTGGTCATTATTTTTAGAACGTGGTAGAGTTCAATAGTTAATAATGTTGTCAAAGAATGTATGATGAGGAATGCATAATTGTTTAGTATAATACCTAATTTGTCTTTTACCACACTGATGTTTAATCATGACGGATATTTAATTTATGTAGGTGCATTTGCGGCAATGGCTATCCTGGGAAAGGTGGATCAAATGTTAGCGCCTAAGGGGTTGTCAATGACCGTTGCGCCTCTAGGGGCTGTTTGTGCCGTTTTGTTCCTCACCCCTAAGTCTCCTGGCGCCCGGGTACCTATCTTTCTCTTCCCTTGCTCATGCTTTACTATTATTCATCGACTACTAGCAAGAGACGCACGTATTGCTAAGAAAAGAGTCAGAAGACATTGCTAGGAGTCGAGGTTCTAATCCAGCTACTGAAAAATGTCTTCTTCTTCTTTTTTATCACTTAGCCATCATGATTAGATTAGTAAAATGAAAATTTTCACCTGCAATGCAAAATGGTTCACATTGTTGAGGCATTTTCTCTAGACTTAATCAGCCAATTTCAATTCAGTTAAGTAGATTACAAGAATTTTTAAGTTAAGAAGAATCGCATTGAGGGAATTGTCTGGCAATTCCGAAAACAACCTCCATTTTTTCTTAAGTAAGGGAAGATTACGTACATCCTGACCTATAAGCACCCTAGTTAGGGATTACACTCGGGTTGTTGTTGTTGCATGAAGGGAATTGTAAAGGAAACCCCTTTAACTCCAAAACCATTAGAATATTTGTTTTCATTGACGTGATATAACACGTGCTTGTCATTGTCTATTTCCTTTTCTTTCTTTGGTTGAGCTTGTCTCTAGTCTTTACCTTCTTGCTCACAGAATAACAAACTTCTTCATCACTATGGTAATATGGTCTATTGTTAAACTGTCCTAATGACCCTTGAAGCCAAATGGACCATATAAGTTCTGTCTTTGTCTCTTTGGAGTAAAATAACTTTTATTTTGCAAATGTCGTGTATGAGTAGAATTTATAATGTTTACATTATCCACCACACTACAGATTCATTAGAATCATCAGAGATATTTGTATTGCTGATGCTACGATTCATTTGATTGGCATACACAACTTTGGGACCATTTGCTATCCAAACTATAGGAATGTGATTGGAACACTGACAAAATTCCCACTGTAGTTTATGCGCTGTTTGAGGCTCAAAATCATCACGCATCTGTAGGGTTCGAGTGTCTTCCACAGACCATAGTTCCACTACCGGCTTGTACTATATGTCTGCTTTAGCTTTTCTGATCGAGGAGACTAAATGTTTTCAATGTTAGAGTGTTAGACTTGCATAGTTATGCTCGCTATTAGCTTCATATCAAAAGTTGCATGAAGTGAATACAATCATGTACTCCGTAGATTGTAGTACTATTTTCAACCTTCTTTACCCTGCTTGAACAGGAGCCTCTTTGATCTCGGCATTAGGCTAGTGATGATGAAGTATCACCAATTCCATTGAAAACATTGGTTATTAGCTTTTTGGTTGATTGACATCCTCCTAATTGAGGAGCTAGCTAGTGAATCGAGCTCTTTGACATGTGAAGACCGAATAACTCCGGAATTATTCCCCAATTTTAATTTCAATCCGTAGGGTATCCTTTATGATTTACCACTACTATGTGCTATGTATCATTTGGTCAAGTACAAGTTTGTTGTTTTCATACCAATTCAGACAAGTCGAGTCCAAGAGAACCACAACGCCTAACGGCTTGTTCTATCTCCATAACAAAGTTCAATATGCTAATCTTTCTCTTGTGGATCTGAGTCATCAAACAACAACAACAACAATCGAGTGTAAATCCCCATTAAATGGGGGTGTTTGGGGTCAGTATGTACGCAACCATAGCTCTGTTTAAGAAAACAGAGAGGTTGTTTCCGAGATTGATCAATTGTTGTATTGAAGTATTGACTTCCAACAACTTCACCAAAAATAAGAAGTAATGAAAGTTTTATTAGCCATTTTGATATAGTCTATAATCACCGCCTCAAGATGAAAGATGGAGGTAATTCTTTTAACTTCATAGGCACTGGATCTGGAGTCGAGTCATCCACTGATCATATATTTGGTTTCTTTCTCGTCGAAAAAATATATTGCTTTTTTATGTTTTGGTGTAAAGAGAGGCTCTGAAACGAGCTCCCAACCTTAAGCTTTGACGGTGTGTTGTGTACCCACTTAAGCAATCATCTCTTCTTACTTCTTGCATCTTTAGCTAATGCTAAATAGACTATCTTCTGAAAGGACATCAGCCAGATGATAAAAATTTACAAGAAAATTCAAAATGACCTCAATGAGCTATTAATGCATCAAGTTGGAGGAACTCAGTTGTGTGAGGCAGATGAACTTCTTACTCGATCAGAATATTAAAATTGCATAAAAAAAGCTTGTGAAGTCATTTCCTTCTATTTAAGTTACCAGTTTGATGCATGCATCAGTCTTTAGCTAAACTCTGTGAGTGTTACTATACTACATTCATGAAATCAAAGCAAATGAAGCTTAGCTCAATAGTCAAGGACAAGGTAGAACCGTGATCATAGTAAGTAGTAACCTTAGTTCCTTACCACCCGGTTGTGGGGTAGGCAATTCATCAGTCGGATGTAAGACATAGTCTGTGCCTCTGTGGAACAGTGTTCGAATGTGCATGTTCCTCCAGCACCCAAATCTGCCTCTTCTGGCTGCATCACCAGCGAATTTGTTAGAATTGTTAATTTGGATGTACAAACAGCTTCAAATCTTCTGATTCAGACATAATACCTGTGGCAAATGACCAAATGTTTAAGCCTATATCGTGAACTTGGGTACTTGAAAACAAAGAGTATAAACCATACTGATCTCTCTTTTAAATCTTAGCCGGCCAGAAGTATGTTTTTGTGCTTCATGAACTTGTGCCACCAGAAGTGAGTTGGAAACTTGTCATTAATATCTTTTGGGGAGTACCTTTAAAGCATCTTTGGTCGCAATGTTCTTATAGCTGTGAGCTGCTACTAGTGTTTGGACTATATGTTGATATCCTATAGGCTACTAACATACTTTCTCTTATTCATCTAGAATGCCACAATTTTGTTTGTTTTATCTCATGGTTTTTCTCTCTTCATTGAGATGCGCAGAAATACAATATGTTCGTGGCCCAGATTGGATGTGCAGCAATCGGAGTGTTAGCTTTCTCAGTACTAGGGCCAGGTTGGCTTGCTAGGAGCTGTGCCCTGGCTGCCTCTATCGCGTTCATGATCTACACGAGATCCACACATCCACCAGGTAATTATACCCTGCGAGCTCGCACAGAACACTGCTTCTTTTTTGTTTGCTTTTGCTTTCCGGTGGTGGATTCTGCCATCATACTGACATTTATATGACCTCAATTTGTGTCTAGCTGCAAGCTTGCCATTGCTTTTTATTGATGGGGCAAAAATGCATCACTTGAATTTTTGGTACTCTTTGTTTCCTGGTGCTGCAGGGTGCATTCTCCTCTCTCTCATTGTAAGTTTCCTTGAACCTGCCATCTATAGTTTGTATATGTAAAACCATACCCATACTTACAGCAAGCTGCAAGTCTATTTCTTTCTGGAATTCATTTTATAAGTAAGAAAGAATTGAACAGATTTTTGTGGCCCTTGCCAGTCTGTTTTTGTGTTACACAAGCTAAGTATTCTCCTTCTGCACATATCTTGTTTCAGCAAGAGATCGTATGCTACTTGACGGATAAATACAAATTCTAAAGTGTGAATGGAGATCTTTGTTTATAAATTTGAAGCAACAGAAACGACATTGCCGATGGACATATCGATAATTCCAGCAGAAGAGAAGCTTCTGTATGAAGTTGTACAGGAAATATAGTCCTGCATTCATATGTAAATCCCAGATTAGTACCGAAGGTCAATCTGTTGAAATATGTAGAATTCTATATACTTGTAGCCGCTGTATCATCACATTGCTGAAATATAAGCATGATCCAATTTTCAACATGATGCTCAGTTGCACAGGACACTCACTCTTTCATTTGCGTTACTGGACATAATCTTCATTTTATGGCTTCATTGGTGCATCAACAACTGTAGCAAAGCAACACCAACGAGTCATCAAATATACTTAGGTCATAGCATTATCCGAGGAGACTCTAGTTTTTCATTAACAGGCCAGCTAGCACATGAATACGCGCAGCACTAGTGCCTGCTAAATGCTAAGCAATAAGCATAGCTCAATCTTGGTTAACTTCAGGTGTCCTATTAAATGACAATGTCTCTTGCCCTTTTTTCTGTACAACCTTTTCATAGTAGTCTTGCACTCTTGCAGTTGCCCGTTATTGATCCAGAAATGTCGATTCTACGTGACACATTTTTGTCGAAACTACTTTAGAACGACTGTTATACAACTGTCTTGGCTCACAGTCGTTGCCAGTTAACGCAGAAACCTTACAGTATTCCTGAGATCGTCTTCACAACAACAGAAGAATAGCCTGAACCAAACTAAGTACATCAATTCTTTCAGAGCACAAAAGAGATGTCCATGTTTATGGTAGTTTGATCATACATCCCCAAGCTTACGACTTACGGTTTAGATTGGTTTTAGCTGCAAATGATTTTAATCTTTCCAGAGGTAAAAATGCAAATGTAAAAAGGGTTTGTTACAAAAAAAAAGTCCGACCTACCGGATTCGAACCAGTGACCTAAGGATAGCTGTTGAACAAACTACAGTCCTCCGCTCTACCAACTGAGCTAAGGTCGGATATGTGGCTGCTGGGATTCGAGCCCAGGTCTCCACGGCCACAACGTGGAATTCTAACCACTAAACTACAGCCACTTTGTTGGTACGAAGAAGAAGTGTTATGTATTTAGACAACGGAGCCATCAACACAACGGAACATAGAAAGAACGGATCTTGCTTGTGTGCCAGTTGTCCATACTCCATTTGTGATATTGTATAATGTCCCCATCATTTATTTGGTCTCCCATTTTTTAGATTGATACCCCAAAAATTAAATAAAAATAAGAGAAAGGTTGCTGATTTTTCAATTTGTATGAACCGAAGAGGAAAGGGACCTAGATACATTTTAAAAATTATCTTGCACTGTTGCACACATAATCTGGGTCCAACTAAAAGCAAACTTGTTGACCTTCTTTATTTCTTTTCACAAGTGGTGTCGAATCTGACCAAATTATAAACTTTACACTTCAATGACTTCATAAAGTAACTTTCACATAATTATGATTGTTCATGATCAGTTCTTTAATTTGTTGGTAATAACAGATGAGTAGATAAATATGATTTTTTATATCATTTTATCTCTTTTTAGTGTCTTACGAATTAGACATTCAAAATGAACGAGATTGTGAGAAATTATGGAATGTTGAATAATTTGCACAAATGTGTACAATAAGTTAACGTATAATAGATAAAGAAATTTTTGACATGTTAATAGATAAAATGTGCCACTAATATAGAATTAGATAACCAAGGTCGTGTCGGTTAATTTAACTGACTAAAACTAAATTATGCTGAATTGAGACATTTGGTTTTTATTTATGTTGACCCCTCATTTAGTTATCTAAGTGTGTAAACATTGGGCTCTTATAAATTCACATAATCACATTTTTTTTCTTGCAAGTATAGTGATATCTTTTTAGTGACGTACAAAATAGTTAGGGAGCTTATATCAGTTTAAGATTTCATATGCTTATTACGAGCTGAAATGATATAGTACAACCTCCATCTCAATTTATCCTTATGATATTCCTTAAAAGGGTGTTTCAATTTGTTCTTATGGTTTCCTTATTTAGTATGTTTTATTGATTAAAATGACTACATAGCCCTTGCAAAATGATTTGTTGAAAAGAAAAAGGGAGTGGATTGGAGAGTAATTTGTTGAAAAGAAGAAGGGCAAAACGGTCTTTTTATGGATTCTTAATTCTTGTGTCATTCTCAAATCATAAGGATAAATTGAGACGGAGGTTGTATTAACTATTAACTAACCTCGTTCGTACTAAAAAGAAAAACAAGCCTATAAAGTTGTGTATATATTTAAAAATTATACATGGTTAATATTATTGTTAAATATTTCTTATTGTCATTCATTCAAGTAAAGTGCCTAAATAACAACTTGGGAAGATGTGTTGGTCGAGATGTCAACACATCACTTGAATTCGAGACCCGAGTTCAAGTCCTATTACCACAGTGGGATCCAACTCTTCAAAAAAAAAGTAAAATACTTAAATGTTACTTTTCCTTTTTCGTTTTGGTTTGGACAACATAAATATATGTTTGTCTCAGTATAAATATACACTAATTCTAAGTTTTCTAACACAATAACACTACAAAACAACAACAACAACAACAATAATAACGGAGTGTAAATTAGTCAATGAGGGTGCTTGGGTCAGGATGTACGCAACCATGTTTAAGAAAACACAGAGATTGTTTTCGAGATTGACACATACATTGTTTCATTGAATTATTGAGTTCTAGTAGGCCGGCAGTAACTTCACTAAAAATAAGTACTCCAAGATTTTGTAATTTGTTATAATTTATGATATTCAGCTAAAGCTGAAAGATGAAGATAATTCTTTTTATTTCATAGTAACTGTACCACAATTCTAACACAGTAACACTGACTGTCACATACAGTGTAGATGCTTTCATGGCTGCTGCAGTAACGTTGTTGTCCATGTTCACAGGAAAGAAACATCAAAATCATTAAAGAGTCCACGAGAACGGCGGATCCAGTGCCACGCAGAGAATGCAGGTCCACATCAAGGTGGGAGCTGAGTGTGGGACCAAATAGTGAAACAATACTGTAGTAAAAAGAGAATCTACAATCAGGGACATATCAACCAATTGGATCATTGCGGCTTGGTTGACGCCGTTTTGATCGTGATGTATCACGTGGCAGACATCGAACGGTGGATGCTGCTAGGAAGGATAAAGAAAGACACAATCAGGTCAATCACACAACATACCAAGATGCTTGGCTATTGCAATTGACTACAGCTTGGAGCTCTTGTCCACTTGGCATGTGATGGTTGGGCTGTCACTTCCATTGTGTGTAAGCTTGGATGCAACTCATGCAAGCATGGACAAAGGAAAACAAACTTAGGTAAGGGGGCACTTGGAATTGTAGGACTTTCAATTAATTTTTTTGTAATTGTACTCAATTTTGTGATTAGATTTAAAGTGTCATAGATTAAGTTAAAGCAAACAAAAAAAAAAGAATTACAGATTAAGTTAGGGGCTTAAAAATTCGACTTAAAGGATCACAAATTAAGTGGTGGAGGAAGGCTTTACAAATTAGACATGAAGGTCACAAATCAAACTTGGTGGATCACAAATTAAACTCAATTGATCACTATAGCACAATAGTAAATGAATGTGAGGTCAGGGGTTTTTTTTTTTGATAAATGGGGATGGGGGAAATTTTCATTAATAGAATAGCCATACGACATCTATATCGGAAAACACCCTAGAACATACTAAATCAACTATACTAATACAAAATTTATCAACAAAACAATTAATTAAAATACTCAAGCGCGACTTCCTTCCTGACTTCGATACATGCCTCGGCATCTTTTGTGGAAGTAGAGATTTTCGTCGCTAATATTATAATCAATCTTCTGTCGATCTTCATACTGCAAGTTGAATCTTTTATGCACGGTATCCCTAAATTAAAACTACTAATCGCACTATAAGCGAACTAAGATTCCACTTAAGGAAATATAAAACTCCACAAAAGGGAGAATAATTTATTAAAACGATGAAGAAAGCACCGAAAAACTATAGAAATTTTGTAGAAAATATAAGATCACAATAGGAATGTGAGGTCAGGGGTACCATGTAAGGTATGCCTATAGCACAATAGATCGAATTTGCCGCACTATTCATACTAAACTAAAATCTAATAAGTGGAAATCTAATCAGTTCAATATTATACACGACTAATCGTCGATCTCTGAAGTGTGACTTCATAACCGAAGAACTCATATTAGGTAATCTCCAAAAAAAATAAAATCACCATTCAACTTCGATATATCTATAACATCAGCGACCTAAGGGTTTCTGAGTATTATAAGAAAGTAATAATCCTGTGACATTGTTTATCGAAAAAACAAATGATCCTGTAAGATTTGGCAACTATTTTTACCTTAGACTTTATTGAAGCTTAATTAATAGATAGTGCACCGCAACTATTTACCATAGACTTTGAAGCTTAATAGATCGTACACCGCAACTATTTACCTTGACTTTGAAGCTTAATATATAGATAGTACACCGTGATAGTAGCGGCTATATATTCTTTATATCATTGTGGACAAATCAGTGAAAGCAACAGCATTAACGAGAGTAACGTGCGTGTGCATCAGTGTGGCAATGCATGAAGGATTAGGTACTAGCCTACTACGCTACTACTGAGTACTATAGGTCTAAATGTCTAATACAGAGTATTAATGAATAGAGTCTCCCATATTAACACTACAAGATTTCTGATCTTGGGCAACA
Source organism: Pharnaceum exiguum (assembly GCA_900322385.1). Classification (NCBI taxonomy): domain Eukaryota; kingdom Viridiplantae; phylum Streptophyta; class Magnoliopsida; order Caryophyllales; family Molluginaceae; genus Pharnaceum; species Pharnaceum exiguum. The sequence continues at coordinate 143,033 of ONZK01001973.1, read as the reverse complement.
AAAACGTCATCGTGAATCAAGTCTCCCATATGGTAGAGGCCTAGAGTGAGATAACATTACGTACAATTCAAGCTATGCTTTATAGTTATTCAAGCTATGAACATGGCTATCATATCTCCGTGATCCATCAAGAACTTCATAGAATTGAAGATACAAGGAATTTTGAGGAATTATTTGTAGAAATTCATGAAGTACGCACATATAAAGAAAGAAATAGAGCAACATATATTTAACTATAACCATCAATGTATGTAAAAAAATACTGTAATTTTGGAATTTCATCAATGTATGCAAAAAATACTTTAATTTGGGAATTTCATAGTCAAGAGAGCTAGAAGTATTATCCGGAACAACATATTAGGAATGAATGTGGAGAGAGACCTTCCTAATTCACTTCCTATCTTTAAAAAAAATCTAAAAATCATGACTGTGGGAGATTATGTCATTTTACGCTTACGTTGGGCTTAGTCGGTTCAGGCTCATTGAGTGATTGAGCCTTCACTTTCTTTTTTTAAGTTCATTTACCATGCTAACAAACATTTAGACTTTACTTTGTAATGATTGTCTTAGCATGAAAATATAAAGATCCACAAAGAGTTTTGAGTTTTAGATTTTTGTGTAATGATTTTAAAATACAAATTTAGTGATCAAAAAGTTTGAATATATAGCTCGTGATGAGCTTTTCGAATCAAGTTCAATCCATTCAATTTTGCTCATTTAACTCGAGAAAATATGTTCACTTGTACACTAGTAACTAATCAAGATAAGAAAGACACGAACCAATTTCGGAGTTGGTGAAATCGTCGTCGGATGTGGAGTTGTGAACTCCCAAATATTTTGCAGTAAAAGTACAAGTTTGTGGTATATTGGGTGGAAAACTTTACACCCACTTTAAACACAAAATAACTATGATTTACTCTTAATTCAGAAAAAGGATAGAAAAACTTATTACTTTTTATAGAAACTTTTCATAGTTAATTTTTTTTAGGTGTAAGTTTACACAATTACACCTGATGACAGATGTATATAAATATTGATAGCAAACTATTAAATTAAATTATCCTAAAAGGACAATTCTCAAGTACCTTAACAATATCCTCTTTCGGAATCCATGCGAAGAAACTTGAAAATAATTATAGTACTAGTAGTAACAGGACGTCACGATCACATGCATGTACACACTATTTGATATAATCAGTTGAATGCGGCTTGTTATTATGTAACCCTCGATCGTAGTTAAGCTAAGTTTGAACAATGCAGATACTAATATCTTTTGTTGCAAGGGTTCAAATTGAATCACTATTATTTTCTTACCAGCCAATCGGAAAACAAAGCATGTTATGACGCAACATTGCAACACAGCTTCCCTCAATTCACACTAATAGCTACACTAATTAATTAGATGTAGAAGAGATCTTACCTTTGTAGGATACTTGCTCTATTAGCTGAACGAAGTTTGAATCACGCCTATCATAAGATTGAGCACGCTCAATCTTATGTTCTTACCCATCTACTGATCAGAAATTTTCCATTTTCCTTGTTCATCATAAGACTTTCTTTTTTAGATCTTTACCTCAACATTATTGTCAATTTTTTTTTATGTTTGACATTGTATTGTATTGTCAATTATTGTTATTATTATTATTATTATTATTATTATTATTATTATTATTATTATTATTATTATTATCATTATTTATTGTGAATCTTCTTTAGTGTTCAACCACTAATTCTTAGGTATACCCATTATAAGTTTATATATCATGTGTTTTTTGTAAAGTATTACAACATATACTATTAGTCATCTTTTGAATATAATTAGTCGATACCCTTATGTTTAGTCATAATTCACCCGGTATAAATTTACACTCAGTGTACCAAATATTCATTGGCGTTTAACTCGATCAAAATATAATCTGCCATGATTAAACGCACGTACGCCTTAGCTTTCTCCTTAATAATTTGCAAGATGAGCCATGAATTTTTATTTTTGTTGCAAGCAGTGGCGTAGCCACATTAGGGAATATGGGGTCGCATGACCCCATATTCCTATAAAAAAACAAAAATTTATTTTTTTTATTCTATCTTTCAAATATATTAATAAGAAATCTCAATAATTAATAGTTAATAAGAAGTAGTTAATTAAGATATCATAATGACTGATATTATTTTCATAAATATTAACTTTGTGCCTTTAAATAATACTCATATTTATACATATAAAATATGAAATGGATTGAGACTGCGTTTTATTCCACATTAATAGTTTAATTTTGCGATTTCCAGCGTAGTTTAGTCTAATTTTTCATCCAGTTTAGCTTAGTTTTACGTACATTAGTTATGAATTGAAATACCTTTATTTATTTTTTCGTATTTTCAATTCAGTTCATTTCAATATATTCGCATTTTCGCCTCATATTTTTTTTGTAGTTGATTTCAGTATTTTCAGTTCAATATATTACACTACGTACAGTCCTTAATTCCTAACTTCCTACTAACGCAAAAACACACGCCCAATTAGAACTCTCTTGAATTAATAATATGAATTTAAGGAAACAAATTCGAACCTAAAAAAGTTATAACACAAAAGACGAAGATTATATGTGATTCATTTTTTGACCCCATATTATACGAACCCTGGCTACGCCACTGGTTGCAAGAGGTAAAATGTTAACGTAAGCCACTAGTGTAACGATGAATTAAACACCACATACTTCCTAATCAAAAAAAATCATGATCCAAAGTTTCTTTAGTGATGATATCTATATTATTACATATGTGCACAGCAATCTACCCTCTCGCTACCTGGAAAAAGGATATAGCGTCTTGCCCTTCTTGACAGGGAACCTGTTCCTCTTATTAGAAGTATATATTCTCATTCAACAGAGAAAAATAATTCTCCTCCATGATATGCTACGAGTCAAAATGCAGGTAATCCATGTATGATATAAGCGGAGTAGTTTACTAGTTTATCCATATCGATTTTAATTTTATTGGTCTGTCAATGAAAGCTGATGCAATTGCAAACCTCATTACCTCACTCTCTTCATTGACCCGGCCTTTCCTTGGTCCTTATATATAGTTCTAAAAGTGACTAAACAAGTAAACGTAACCATAAAATTAAAGTTAAATGATCCAACAACAAAAAAAGAAAAGGAATCTAGTTAGAATTGTTACTAATTTGTGCCAAAAAATATAATAAAAGGGAGAAAAATGAACTGAATTAAATAGAAAGAAAAAAAATGAAAAGTTGAGTTGAAACATTAAACTTGGTTCGGAAAAAGTGTTCTGTAAGAGCAGAGTATATTAAGATTAAACTGAACAATATTGTAGGGTTTTGATCTGAAATTAACTAGACTGAAATTATAAATTACGGAGTACTGTATCAATTTTGATTTGATACAGAATAGTAAAAGGTAGTAAAACGAGTTAAATAATGAAAAAAGTTAACTTAAGACGATTCGAATTTATATACTGATCGACAAATTCAAATGTGAACTAAAGGCAATAAATTTGGAGAACGGCATCTAATTGTCTAGATTTGCTACCGTAGGCAAATTTCATTGGATATGTTACGTCAATACTCAATACTAAACAGCATGACGAGGATGCTAAGGCCTAAGGGGGTTCATCATTTCATGAAGGGGATTTTGTTGGAACACCCCTTATAAATAAAGTATTTTGTAGCGACATCCCTTATATAAACTTTTTTGTTAGAACACCCCTAATATGTATAAAAGGTTGTTTAGACACCCCAAAATCTAAATTTTTTGAATTAAAATATGAATAAACTACCCATTATACCCCTCTTGCGTTACACGTACACGAAAATA
>ONZK01001973.1:88942-123075 GCA_900322385.1 Pharnaceum exiguum | reverse complement strand
GGGGGGGGATATTCTCATTTCTAACACTATGTAACAGAATGGGAACACTATGTTTATCAAGGAATCTTCTTCAAAAGGGAACAAAGACACGAGGCAACGAGCAGAATTACCAAAACAAGGAGCTTTGATAATTAAACAATCCAAGGTATAGAAATAAGCAATGTAACCCTTTTAATCTATGTAATCATGATCTTATGATAGCATCTTAATCTAAGAGTCGAAGTAGTTCATAAAAGATCAAAGAAAAAGTAAAGAACTGTGATGTTCTTGGCCAGCAAGTGCCCACCTGGAAGATTTTTTTTCTTTCTCAAAAGCAAAGATGCAGCACAGCAGAATGAATGAAACTGGAGGCTGAAAGATAAAGAAACCTAAAGATTACTATTAGCATTAAAAGATTTTAACATTCTCTAAGCCGTGTACCCGGATAACATAAACTATTGTACTCAGACATAATAAGGCCTCCTTTATTCTGATTTGAGCATTCAACAGTCATTTTGATTACTCACTCTTAGAATATACCCAATCTTATGATGGTTCTACCAATCTAAGCATTGGAATAATAGTCAGTTCTTTATCATCAGAGAGATTAATCAGTAGTTAAGAAAGAAGATTTGGTGGAACTGTCATTCGGTAAATACCGTAAATCACCAGTGTAACTTAACAGAACAGTTTCATCACTTGGATAATTTGATTTCAGCCAAAATGGTCCTCGGAAATCTGTAGGGTAGAGCATTTTGCTAAGCATTTATGATTTACCAAGCCTTGCAACCTAGGATAAATTGATGGGTCATAAAGAGACAAATTTACAAGGTCGGTATTTTAAGTTTTTAACTGCTAATGTAACAGAGAAACGTAAGCTTGGAAAAGTACAAGAACGGGACCTTAAAAGAATTTAATAGTTTGAAAGCTACATCTAAGTTCATGGTGGTGTGACAGACATAGTTCTTCTCAACCGGGCCACACCGGAAACGGCGCTCCACATTTGCTTATAGCAAATGCATTCACTCATTTACAGGTTCGGCAGATAAAAATGATTGTGGTCCAGAAGTATAGCATTCCTCATAATTATTTGTTTTTGTTTTGGTTGAATAGCATTCCTCATTGATGGTCCTCTCTAACCAAAAGAAATTAGAGGCATATGACTACACAAGGAACCAAAGAAGAGAATAGATCAGAATATCATATCCAAGTGGACAAAGACAAAAGCCAGCTTTTTGAATATGCACTTCAAAACAATTCAGATGCCCAGTCCAATGCCAAGGGAAAGGAAGAGTTCAGATATGACACCAACAAGTGGTTGTTGGAGTGATACGACACTCTTATCCCTTAAGACCGGTCTCAGGTTCAAGGTTCGAGTCTTCTAATTAGAGACAGTACTTGCTAGAAGCATTGGACCCCTTAGTTCTCCGAGCCCAAATGGTTTTATTAGTAGACCTATGATTTAAGATTTTAGATTGGATATGATCATATGACCCTTGTCCGCAACTACTCAGTTTCAACAAATAGACCAAGACCTCGTTGGCATTCTGATTTAAATAAGGTTAGGTCAAGCCTGTGGCACACTAACAGCAAAAATGAGAGAAGGGACTAAGAATGTGGCTGTCCATAGCTCCTGAGGTCACAAGATACTACCGATGGCTATAAGTTATACACTTGACAGACCTAAATTAGTTAATCCATACAATTGCACTAGAGCAATGACCAGCGTTCATATCTCGAAGTTTCTTTCAACAAGTTTTTTTGGGTAAAAAGAACAAATAAGTATCAGATACCAGATGTGCAGCAAATATACGTTGAGGTGTGGCTGTATTAGCGTTAGGGAATACAGAGAAGAATGATGAGGTGTTAAGAAGGATAGAGAGATAACATAAGAAGACAAAGCTTAAATCTCTGAAAATTAGCTTTAAGTCAGTGGCCGTACCACTACTAAAAGGGGTTAAGTGTGTGGGTGATGGAAAGGACGTGGGACATACTCGAAGTGAAGAACAGTTGAACACCCAAACAAAATAGAAAGAAAAAAGATACTCGTAGGAACTAACTTCACTCTAAATACTTTGAGCATTTAAACTCATGCCCACTTGCATTTGTCCATTCGCATCTCCCAGCTCAAACTTTGTGATAATCTATATTCCCTTGCTGACAAGTCCAACATCAACCTATTTGTTGAGGGCAAGTAAATTTACACCACTAACAATTTCCCCAGTTCACAAGTCACTGAAGTACCGAACTCTAACAGAACACCTGTTAATTGTTTTTACCGTGGCTTCTGTTGCAAAAGATTTGCTAGTTCTAACCCTATCAGATTAGGTTCCTGATCTGGCAAAGCAACTTATCCAGAAATAGATACAGCGTGATAAAATTAAGAGGGGGAAGATTTGATGCAGTGGAGTTAGTGGGACGACATGATTTTCCATTAGAAAGACATGATAAAATAACCCTCATCTTTCACTTCCTAGAGGCTGCATCTCTAGTATATCTCCTTGTACTCAACCAATCAGAAAGAAAAAAAGTATCTTTTAAACTCATTCACCCTGCATCTTGGATAAAGACTTGCAACACAAACATTGGTCGGGCAAAAAGGTCTAAATAAGCGAATGTCAGGTCGTTTTCTGGGAAGTCTAGACCTTTCTCTATAGTGTATAATATCGCAGCCTACACACTATAAATAAGTCATCCTGCACTCTACTTAGCAGCAATAAGCCATCGGTGAAAAAACAAAAAGAAAAACAATCTTTACTGAGATAAATTTTACAAGAAGCTCTACACAATGGTATGTATTCTCTGCCTAAAAAGTCTATAGGTTTACTTTTAAACTTCCACAAATATAATAATGCAGAATTTCATGCAGAATGAAGCAGGATGGTTAGGCAAATGGGAAGGCTATGTGGATTGGAGAAACCGTCCTGCCTTGAGAGGCCAACATGGTGGCATGCTTGCAGCAATTTTCGTTTTAGGTCAGTTTTTCCCACAGAACTATGCTGTCTATTTGTTCCTTACAATGCAACTGCCGCCCCAAAAAAAGACAACCATGACATAATTTGTTGCTACTGATATCAGTTGTGGAGATAATGGAGAACTTGGCTTACCTTGCCAATGCAAGCAATCTGGTGCTTTATCTGTCAAGGTACATGCACTTCTCTCCGTCCACTTCAGCCAACATTGTCACAGAATTCATGGGAACAGCCTTCCTGCTTGCTCTCCTTGGCGGCTTTTTGTCTGATGCTTTCTTCAACACTTTCCATATCTTTCTGATCAGCGCTGTCATAGAATTCATGGTAAGTAGTTCAGTTGCAGAATAGTTTCCATCATTAACAATAACGGTATCAGTAACTAACTCTTCCACAATGTTGCTTAATAATTCAACAAGTGTAGTCATCATTATAATTTATGTTCATGCAAGTGGGTGATAAGGACAGACAACATCTCATAACATACTGAAGGCAGCATTACAGAATCTAGTTGTCAAAGAGGTAGGAATGTGTCACTTCTGTGAGAACCAAATAGGAGAATGAATTATAAGAGAGCCAAATGCAGTGTCTGGTGATTGCTGAGCCACAAAAAGAAACATATCATTGGCCGTACAATATAATTGCTACTAGTTCTACGGTTCTACCACAAAAAGAGGTAGAATACGACCTTCTAGTTGAGTTTTTTTTTCACAACTATGGAGTTATATCCATATCCATTCTCCGTCCATGACATGGGAAAGTAAACTCTTTCCAAACAAAGAAAACAACCAAACAAAGGAAAGACAAGGCTAACATGTTTGATCAATCCTGTGAACGAACACTTAAAAAAAGAAAAGAATCTACTTGTCGAAGAAATCAAATGAGAAGCATACACAAGTAGATGTTCATCCAGCAGGAGTCTTCTATGACATAACTCAAATCAATCACCCTTACCAATACCAGTGGTAAACAGCACACGGCCTTGTAGTCGGTACTTGAAACTAATGGAGCAATGGGCTATTGTGTTATGCGGCTAAAGGATCAAAACAATGGTACAATATGCATCTGCATATACTAAAGAGAGTTCTAATTGCCTGTGCATTGCTTAAATCATTATTTCTATATCTCTGTCTATGTTGTCCATAGACTGTAGGGAGGGCTTTGCATACCTGACATCCTTATTGATTAGCAAGTTTAGATTGCTTCCAGAAAAAAGTGCTCTGATGATTTGACTCAGGAATTTAAAGGTCTACCCTTCCACATATTAATAGTTGCCACTACTGCAGGGCCTCTTACTCCTCACGATTCAAGCCCATACGCGTTCACTACAGCCACCACTGTGCTCTCTCACAAATGCCAACAAAGCATGCCATGAAATTAGTGATGGGAAAGCTGCAGTATTGTTCACAGGACTTTACCTAGTGGCACTAGGTGTCGGAGGGATAAAAGGGTCCCTTCCACCACACGGCGCTGAGCAGTTTGATGAAAATACCATATTGGGCAGGAAACAGAGGTCCACCTTCTTCAACTATTACGTGTTTTGTCTCTCATGCGGAGCTCTAATTGCAGTAACATTTGTGGTATGGGTTGAGGATAACCTTGGCTGGCAGTGGGGTTTTGGGATTTCCACCCTCACAATATTACTCTCTATACCAACGTTCCTCCTTGGATCAGCCAGATACAGGATAAAAGTTCCATCAGGAAGCCCCATTACGACCATTCTCAAGGTAAGCCTTGAAATTAGCCCCTCCAATTAGCCCTTACCGGAAAAAAAGGAATTTATCAAGAACACACCCCCCTCCAAAAAAAAAAAAAAACAGGGTTTAGTAGGTGTCATCAAAAGACCATCTAGTCTCTCATCACTTCATCAGTGCATTTTTCGACCTTAAGATGGTAGTAAATAGAAAATGCTATGTTAAAATAACTGCATAAGTACCAGTCTACCTTAACAATAATGAGTTGCAATGACTCTTGTCTTCCCCATTGACGGAAATAAGTGTCCTCAAACTTCTGTCTCAAAAAGACCAAACTTACCAAGGTACAAACTAATGATACTTGTTGGATCACCTCTTTTTCTTTCCTTCAGCCAGAAGGTCAGGAGATTGGGTTGTCGTACAATCTACATTACAAAGAATATTTTTTTGAAACTGATAGAGATAGTCTATGCTTCTATGGAACTCCATCACCCATATAATCATTATCCTCCTTCATCAGGTCTTGATGGAAGCCATTTATGACAAGTTTTGCATAACAAACCCCAGCAACGCTGTCATAAACATGGAATCAAGCCCTTCATCTACTGCAACCAGAACCCCCAAGGAAACTGATAGAGAAGCAATCCAAGGCTTCGAGGTCCTTGATGGGGCAGTGACAACCAATCCAGTCCATCAAACACTAAAATGCACAACAAAGCAAGTGGAAGACGTCAGGGTAGTCCTCAAAATCATCCCTATATTTGCTTCCACCATAATGCTGAACGGCTGCCTCGCTCAGCTCTCTACCTTTTCTGTACAACAAGCAGCCACAATGGACACAAAAATTGGGTCCCTAAAAGTTCCACCAGCATCTCTTCCCATTTTCCCAGTTATCTTCATCATGATACTTGCACCAGTCTACAACCATATCATTCTTCCATTCGCTAGAAGAGTGAGGAAAAACGAAATGGGGATCACCCATTTGCAACGAATCGGAATGGGGCTTGTTATGTCCATTGTAGCCATGGCAGTGGCAGCTCTAGTAGAGATGAAAAGAAAGAAAGTCGCTGTTCTTCACGGGCTACTGGATTCCACTGAGCCACTACCAATTACTTTCCTCTGGATTGCCCTTCAGTACCTATTTCTTGGCTCGGCCGACCTCTTCAGTTTAGCAGGTCTACTAGAGTTCTTCTTCACTGAAGCTCCTACAAGCATGAGATCATTGGCTACATCTTTCTCTTGGGCCTCTTTAGCTATGGGTTACTATCTAAGCTCAGTGCTGGTAACACTTGTTAATCGGATAACAGAACTCTCAGATCACACACCCTGGCTCATTGGAAGGAACTTGAATCATTACCATTTAGACAGATTTTACTGGTTACTGTGTGTGCTCAGTGGGTTGAACTTCTTAAATTACCTCTTCTGGGCCAGCCGTTATAAGTACAGATCTATGAGTCAAGGCAACTAAATCTGTAAATTATATTTAGCAGCAGTTTCTATAGACCATCAAAGTTCGATGTATTAGGTTTATGGGAACTCTAGAGGAGGTAGCTCGATGTTCAGTAACTACATGTACTTAAGTCGTCACTCGTGTATCATAATCAAATCTAGTCTTTTATGTAGAAGCACACATCATTGATCAACAACCAGTTTATGATGAACTCTTCCTTACTTAGCAAGAGATTATACCGGCCATAAACTCTCAGCAAACCTGAACCACAGCACACACAAATTGAAGAGCAAACGATACGACAATTCCTAGCTCGGACCCATTCCACAATGAGCAGATAGTGTGATATATCAATGGCATATTGGAATATGATCTGTTAAATCAGAAAAAACATCATAGTACAAAACAACCGCTAATGCTCATCAGTATCAATCAAGTATAGTACATAGTAGGGACCTCCTCAACCGACGTTTGAAATAAAGTCACAGCCCAAGGAGTAAGCCACTGCAATGTCGTCAGTGTGCTTGATCCAAACAGGAACAGCTTCAAGTCCGCGACCAGTAAAAAATTTAAGGAAAAACAGGAAACACCCCTTTTCTTCAACACCATATGAAAATATATTCAAAGAAAGACTTGACAAGCAATCCTTAGCTGTCTGCTCATTAACAGACTTTCTACACAGAAAGCGGAAGAGACACCATGGTTACCACATATGACTACAGTACATCAGTCATAAGAAGGAACAACAGACAAACTATTTGTTACACTACTACTGGTTTGATGCTGAGTTGCAACACATTTATACCCCACTATTGTTAAAGAATTTTCATGATCTCAATCACAGTGTCGAGACTCAAGACTGTCAACATCCATAATGTTAAGATACTGCAACTCATGGATTCGGGCTTCATAGACATTTTTTTTTTCAAATTTTCCAAAGAGACAGCGATTCACCAAGTTCCAATTTTTACCCTAAGTTAAATTGATCACTAGCCAAGGCCGATAACAAAATGCTAAGTTGCCTTCTCATTTAGGAATCCTCATACACGAAGGTCATTGATTCATTGACAGAGAACTTCAATTAATTGAATCCAAAGCCACCTTATATATGATCTTATTCACAGTGTCAACATTCAGATGCCAAAAAACTCACTAACGCATTCATACTAACAACTCTTTCCTAATCATTGTGCAAAGAGTAGACACCAAAACAAACCTCATCAATGCAAGTTTGAACCCAAAGCCTCCTTATTGATGAAAATCTCCAACAGTCTGGCCTTTCTACACCTACTGGATCTAACTCCCTCAATATCATTATCTCGAATCCCCCAATCAATCCAATGAGCCCCCGTATCATTCGAATAACCCCAAGACACATTAGGCTGTTTTTTTCAGAACAAGAAATATTAGGCTCTTAGCAAGGCCGTTAGATTCAACTTGAAACCTCCAAGATGCTCACACCAGACGTCTACACTTATTCCAAAGACTTTGTCTTCAGGTACATCTAAACAACCAATACATTCTCATAGGGAAATAGTACAACCTAAAACAACATCAACTTTTTCAAAAACCATGTACTTCACATTATTTAAGCTTTGATACTAAAACACAAAAACACACACACAAAAAAAAGAAAAATAGAAAGAAAAAAAAACTCCAAATTGCTTATTCACCAATGGAAACAAAACAAATCTTGCAATTTACCTCTGATTCAGAACCAAGGAAAATATTGTCTGACATGCTCCAACCTCCCCTTATGTATCATACACATTCCTCTGCCCAAAATAAAATTCCAAAAACTGTAAACTGTTAAATGGCAGGTTGAATGCAGCAAAAGCAGTCTAAAAAGGAGAAAAATTGAGACACTAAAATCCTCAAGTTCCCTGTTACACTCTCGACCATAAACCAACATTCATCCATACTATTCGTAAACATGCTTTTCGATGAACATTCCTCACAAATGCTTTAACTAGAAAAGATAGCATACCAAGTATGTGCATAATTTGTTATCTTCTTCTTCTTCCCTTGTCTTAAACTCAAATAATTTAACCTCAATTATATTCCGAGTTTCCTAACATTTCAGTAAAATTCAATTCATTCAGTGGATGTATCATATACATCCTCTGAGTAGGCGCATTGTTTTAGATAGTGAGGTTGTGCGTTTAGGATACCTATCATAAACAAAGACAATGCAAACCACACAAAGGATTCCTTAAAAGGTAACCTAAACATTTTAAAGGAAATTTCAAACATCTTCATGGAACCAAACTGAGTATAACTAGAATTCAGTTCAGATATGTGAAATTCACTCAAACTAGCTCCTTACCATGTAGACAATGACTTGAACCTACCAATATAAACACTATGTATCCTACTTGCAACAAGATTACTATATTTTCCGGCTAGCAATAACTAAGATTTTCATGATTATAAGATGATACTACTCCTATCCCAAAAATTGTTCACACTTCCCTTTTCCGTTCGTCGCAGGAAAAAAAATTGTACTTCCATTTTTGGACATATGATGGCCCTGTTTGGGGTATCTATCAGCATATTTGGCTTTTTCTCTCTCATATCAATCTGCAATTGAATATGTTTTTTTTTTTTTGGTAATTTTGTCATTTTCTCTCTGACATCAATCTGCTTCTTCTAATTATATCTGCTTTTACTATCTACTATTACCCAAACAAGACCATCACGTGGCTTAGTGTGTTGTGGTTGGACAAATCTTGACCACATGACTTTATTAAGATTCCGTGCAAACATTATTTGGAGACGAATTGTTTTGACACTCAAACACCTATCAAAACCCTATCAATATTGTTAAACTAATAACTACCAATGGATATCGGATCAAAAGTTATTACGTTCGCAAGTTGAGCTGAACCGCGAAAAACCAAACAGAACTGAATAAATCTAAATTGAACTTAAGTTGTAAAGAAGGGAGTACTAGTACTAGTACTAGTAAAAGGAAAACGTTTTTCGTTACACGTGCACTCATGGGCTCATAATACATTTAAATTTGAACTAATGGTAGTGTATGTATGTCAAGTAGAACAACAAACCCTAAAGCAGAAATATTAAAAGAGACAACATTTGGTGTAAGAAATTCTCAATGACATCAAAAATTGATAGAATGATCAAATTAGTAAGTTGTAAACATTGATTAACAGATGTATACCTAGTGAAAACAATAGAATAGTATAATTTAATACAGACTTACCAGGGAAAAATGCGGAAAATTGAGAACTCGAACGGAAAATGAGAAAAAGAGAGCATTTCAGAATGACGACCGGAAATTAAAAGTGAAATATATATAGCATCAGCGTTCAGATGATTTTGCTAGCGTTTTGTCATTGTGTGCCCCCGGGCGGGTAAAGAGTAATGTGACCTTTTGCGATTCTTATTTATAGTGCTCGCGTGCTGTAGTCTGTAAAATGCTGGCTGTATTTTGAATTGTTATTTATCTGCTTTTATTTGAAAACAAAAGGGGATGTAGCTCAGATGGTAGAGCGCTCGCTTAGCATGCGAGAGGTACGGGGATCGATACCCCGCATCTCCACTTATATCTTTTCATTTTCTAAGAAAAGATAAAGCCTTTTTTTTTCAACGTATTTTTCAGAAATTACGAGTAAATGAATATTGAGTCTCCTTATACAAACTATATAAAATATTACTGGAGTTTGAATTGACCAAAAAATTCCTTGTGAAATTAAGTGATAAGAGTTTTAATTGACCAAAATATTGTGTGAAAGTATTCGTTTTTCTACGTAATATGTATTGTGTGAAAGTATTCGTTTTTCTTCCTTTTTTGTTGTTGGAAAAACGCTAATGTGGTCATAGAGGTGTAGTTCAAATATAACCATTGTAGTCATACCAAAAAAAAAAAATAGAACCATTGTAGTACTAGCCTGGTTGAGTGGTTCTCATAGTTTTTATACTTGAGAAAACTCTTCTAAGACATTCTGTCTTTTCGCACGATAACGCCTCATTAATTCTCATTGGAAGTTTGGAAGAACTGAAGTTATTAAAGACTAGAGTTAATATCAATAAGTTTGTCCTAAACATATCAAATTGACATTTCTGTGAACATTTTGGTCACAAAAACTAACCCAAATTCGAAATTTCAAGACCTATACACGAATATAGAGTATACTTTCGAAGTACAAAAAACAACTAAATTCAATACGAGCTATGAGCTAATCTACCATGGCAATTGCAACTAAGCTAGTTACAGTTTCCATTCAATCCTTGGGTGCTTGTGCTTATAAGTTGTACGTAGTATTGGCGTTTCAATAAATCCGAAGGAATTCTTGCACCAATTTACAAAAACTCAACTCCAAACCCAAAAAACACAAGAGGTGAAAACAAGTTCCATCAACCCAACATGAGTCAATCTTAAGTATCAATCAGCCTCTTGCAAACCTTCCAAGACAATAGAACCAACAAAACACCCTGCAGCCCCTATGGCAAAGGTACCAGCAACAACGGCCTGGGTCGCCACGAGGGCTGTCGAATCATCCGGTATAATCACAATTGCGGCGATGGCAGCCACAAAGAACGGGAGCGCAGCCGAGGCCAACAGTGCCGGGTTAAGTCCTGCAACAGACTCTAGTAAGCTCAACAAGCCCAAGTCCTCTGCCTTAGATAACAAACCAAGTTTCTCAATTGAAGAAAGAGTGAAGCCAAGGTCCTCTGCCTTTGACAATAGTCCTGCCTTTTCCACATTGCTTAGGACTTTCCTTTTCTCTAGTTTCTTGAACACGTCCACGTTCACCTCTTCACCTTTTTCGTAGAAGATTCCTGCTCCAAACCACTCCTTTTTCCATTCTGGGTCGTACTTGTTCACCTATTAGAAAAAGAGGTTAATACTTCATTTAGAATCAATTGGACAAATGATTGCATGAGATGACAAAACAAATATGATTACCATTCCCATTTGGATTGGTATCATGGTACGTCAGTTGGGCAGTTATTATACTAAGACTTTTGAACAACGCGGATTATTGGTCATTTGGTCTAGTACTTCTTGTAGGAGTACATTAATATTCCTCTTAATTGACTTGAGCCAATATATTTGTTCTAGCTTCAAATAGATTAGTTAATTAGAACATGTTACGTTGCTTAATGCTTATATATGTATGACTCAACTTCTCAATTCATATTTGGATAAACAATGCATGTGATACCGGGAAAATGGGTGATTTTAATTAAGACAAACAATCGTGTGGTCTGATGAGTACACGGTGAATATATCTATCAATTCAAGGAGGCAAAATTGACTATTAGTATAAAAAATAGTTCGTAGATGTGATTTCTATCTAGGACAACATAAATTAAACAGAAGATCAAAGGAATAAATATTGTGTAAGGATAAAATTGAAGTAATAGCTAGTGAGTGTATCTACCTTCTTTGAAGGTGCCATTGCAAGGACTTTCAAACTCCTTCGAAAGGTTGAAGCTCTAGTAAACTTAGCATTGTGCACAAATGAACCATTGTTACACTGATGAAGTTTTCTTCCTAGACCAACAGATGAAGCAGAAGCAGCCGATGTGGCTGCCATTGATGGTGAGGGATTAATGTTACTGTTGGACTAGTGCTGGAGCTGAGTTTTGAGAGTTGTGTGCTTCTGGTTTGATATTGCCGTGCGTACGTAGCTCATTGGTTTGTCCCACCGTGATCTTTCTCTGCTTATTACCAGCCAATCAATCGAAAATGTGGCCTATCCACACTCACTAGGTTCGGGTGATGTGGCCTATTGATATTCACTTTTTTACGTTGTTGCTCTCAACTTTCGAGTGGCTGTGTGAGAGTGACCTTATTTCTGAATTCTGAATGGACTTTTGACATCGGAAATTTGCATTATTTGTAAAGCTAATCGCGTATTCATGGATTTTTTTTTTTTTTTTGGCAAACCTCGGGTGATTGACCTAAATTTTTCATCTATCCCTCTGTAAAATTTAATGAAGGATATATGTTGGTTAAACGGAGAGAAAATTAAATTGTACTATTGGGTTATTTACTCACGGTGTCACTCTGGGCTCTACTTATATCCCATATTCACTTTTTAACTTTGAAGAAAGGAATTGTTCTGACGGATTAGTACTCTGTAAATAACAATCGACTCAGAGATTTAAAGTGGTTCACTGTTTTCGGGTACTCGGGCGGTGTTGGGATAAGCCGCCTTCTGGGCAGGAATAAGGCGCCTTCTGGACAGGAAAAGCCGCCTTCTAGCTCGAGTCAACGTCAAGGGCCGCCTTTGACCTGCAAAACCAACTCCGGGCCCGGTGGGTGTACCCGGGATGGAGCCTCTGACGCCCAAGTAAGGAACATGTATGTATATAAGTGTGGAAGAGAGGAGGTGGTAGAAGGGAAAGTAGAGAGAGATTGAATAGTTAGAGAGAGAGTGGAAGACCTCCCTTTTGTGGCCTCTTTATGGGTATTTATAGGGTGTTGTGTGTGAGGTTAGTTTTCTTGTGGGTTAAGGTTAGGCTAGTTGGGCCTATTTCATATTGGACTTGGACTACCCAATATAATACTAATAAGTCTAAGGGGAGACCCCATACATTCACCATCAATGTGTACGCTACGTACATTATGGGTTTGACCTAATAAATCGACCCAAATTAGATAATCTCACTAGTACTAACACCAAAGTTATAGGGGGTACGTTGATCCCAAACGTCCACCGGAAGCCACTTCGCTCCTCCGAGCCTCGGGAGGCTCCGTTCCTGGACCCCGGCTGGCTGACAGCATAGCGATATCCCCGTCGAGAGTTATACAAAACAACGGACAAAAGATCCCAAGACATTGATACTACAAAAATGGAGCGTGCATTTATAGTATACATCATTTCACAAGCTTAGCTGACAAGAGTCGTATTCTATGAAGTTACTATCTTGCTTTACTCAAGCTAGTCCCCTTTTATTATGTATGTTGTTCCTTTTATTTTAAACTTGACATTTTTGCTACGCCTTACATATTTTTATTAACTTCATATTTAATTAATCTATTTTGACAAGGTAAAGGTTATTATTGATTTCCCTGTAATATGCATAGAGTTTGATAAAAAAACTTTAGCTAAGATAATTCCAAAACCTATAAATATGTATTTTTAAACGATATGGTAGTTAAAAGTCGATTCTATTAGTGTTCCATATGGTGGATCAACTAATATTCCACCCAATCTCCACCATCAACCAGCTAAGGGCTGGAATAGGAGAGTAATAGTTTGATATATATAGGATAATTAGTTTCTTTTGAGTTTATTTTTGTGTCACGGGGGTAATCCATTACTACTTTTCATCCTATTTAGTTATTTTTGCATCTCACCTTTTCTCTCTCTCTCTTCTTTTAAGCATCCTTATCTCTTTAACTCCACTACATCACACTAACGCCTCCTTAATCATCTCCACCTTGCCAAACTAAAGAAAATATCCCACTGCTATTGGTAATCAATCCCATAAATGTAGTCATACTCGACCAAATTTTGCTATTAGAACAAATTAAGATATCAAACTTGATCCAACTTTCTTCAAATTTGATTAAACTTTAATTGAGTTAAAAAGATGTTCCCAACCCATCAACTTAGTTAAGGGGTCTACAACTTTTAGTCAAAACACTCATTGATTATGGGCATTTCCCTGCTTAACTTTTGCAATTTAACCAAATCAAAGAGTTTCGAGCTTAACTAAATATTATGTTTAATTATTTTATCACTCAAGTGCGGATCAAAACCATTCAGTATTGTTGGGGACACTCTTTAGGTCAACAAAAATCAAGGTGGACTAAATTGAACAGACATAGTTTAGCAAATTTGGAAAGAGAACTAAGAAAAATGTATGGGCGCCAAATTGTTCTGACACTCGATCACTAGTAAATTGAGTCTAGAGATGTTCAAAAGCGTGCGCGGGCCGGATACGGGCCGGGCTTTGAATTTAAAAGTGTGCCCGTCAATGATTACGGGCCGGGCCAGATTAACGGGCCTGGTTTTCTTTGTCCGTGCCCGCCCATTAGCTTTATGGACGGGTTCCGACGGGCTTTGCGGGCTTTTTTTCGTAATTAAAAAAAATAATATTATTAATCGTTGATCAAAATTTAGAACAACGAAGGGGAATGTAATAGTCAAACATTCAAATTTCAAGTATAAAAGATTCAAACACTCATCCAATCCTAATATCCAATCATCTAAACAAAAGCTTTACAAACTAAAACATATTTGATTCCTCGTCAAATTGTAAAACACCAAAATCCCGAATAATAATCAAAGTGTACTATTTTTTTATACCCTGGGGGTTATGTTTTTTAACGCATGACTCTAGGAGGACAATTGTTGTGGTTCTTTTTTGAACTAAATGTAGACTTATTTATTTTATTTGTAAGTTAAATACTGAATATATATTTTTATTTTTATAAATATAAAAAGCGGGCTCCCGCGGGCCGGCCCGGTACAAAGAATTGTTGTCCATAACCGTCCATGTTAGTTCAAGTGCCGGGCCAGGCCCGCCCTAAAATTGAATTTTTTTTCGAAAAATCAAGTCCATACCCTTAAAAAATAGCGGGCGGGCTGAACGGGTTCCATGGACCGTCCCGCCCGTGAACAGCTCTAATTGAGTCACAAGAAAATATATCCAATCAAAGTTTGACTCTTGTAAAACTACATAATCAGATAATTTTGATAACCTAGAAATGATTATTATTGATATTGATATCACAACTTATTTGTATACAAGTTAATGAGTTATGAGTTGAATTGAGCTAAACTTTCTAAACTTAATTTTGGCAATACTTTCAATTAATTTCTATGTCTTGCTTGTTGTCTTCCGTTTAACTCCCTCTCTGCAAGGTAGCTAGGGAAAAAGCTTTTTTCGCAAGAGACTTTCTCCCAACGTCTAAGGCGCACTATGCTCCACTCTACTATAACAAATGAGAGTTTTTTGTGGATCGGAACCGATGGACCGCACGAGCTGATATTCCCGTCCTCCGAACCGGCCGTGAAGTTCTCCCCTCATCCGTCTCTCACATATACAATTAATTATTGTTTTATTCACATCATTGTAAAAATCACACAACAATTGAACATAAGTACATCATGAGGTGGAGCACCTAGCCGAGATGGCGAGATGTCCGGATTCGAATCTCATCGCCCACATTATATGGGATTCCTTACCACTTTAAAAAAAGTACGAGTATTCAAGATACAACCATCCTTATTCATTTAAACTTTTCTCTATTATATTCCACAAAATACACCCTCAACTAAAATTTATCCAATAATAATCCAAAAGAAAAGAAAGAAGAAGAAAAGATCAAAAGAGCCCCCAGATTTATTGCAGTCAGCAACAGAAGTCTGAACACCGAGGTTTCTTGGAAAGGAGAAAACATCCACGCGCTACAAAAAAAGTGCTGACACAAAACAAACAAACAAACAAAGCGCAAAGACTAAAAAGACTTTTCTAATTTTGTAATTTTCCAAGTCATGCAAATTGCACTTTGCAGTTGCACATCAATTTATTCATCACTTATAGTTATCCACTAAGACAAATCTCACCCAAATCACATTATTTTGATATTTCCCCATAAATATATATACATGTCCTGCTAGACTTCTATTTAAGCTCATCATACATTTACATTACAATATCATTTTACAACACCTTTGCCTTTTCTCTTAACCCAATTCACCAACCAACCAAAAACAAAAACCTTGGTATGTCTCAAAAACTCTTAGTATTGTGTCTCTTTCTAACATATCTGAGATACCCACATGTTAAAATTATTATATGTTTAATATTATGTTGTGTTTGGAGCATTTCTTAGTGAATTGTGATGTTTCTTTTCTGGGTTTTGTTTCTCTTTGATATATCTGAGATACCCACTTGTTAATATTATTGTATGTTTTATATCATGTTGTTTTTGGAACATTTCTTAGTGAATTATGATGTTTTCTTTTGTGGGGTTTCTTTAATTTTGTGTATTTTGTTTCTCTTTGATTTATCTGAGATACCCACTTGCTAATTTTGTTGTATCATGTTATTATTTGAGAAATTTTGGTTTTTGGGGTGTTTTCTGTTGTGGGTTTTCTTAAAGTAATGAACTTTATGTAGAATTACCAGTTTATTTGTATGAGCAATGCCTAATCTTGAGTGTCCTTATGTTAGTAGAATAGTTGAATCTTTTGATGTCTTGATTCAAGAATTGGGGTTTACATTAGTGTAAGCCTAAAGAAAAAGGAAAAATGAGTTCTGTTTTTATGTTGGTGGCAAGATTTGTGTTTAATGGTGACTTTCAGAATTGAGAGAAAGGATCTTTTTGGGTTTTCTGTTAAACCCACTTTGTGAATAGTATGTATAGACCCAATGGCGAAGCTAGGAATCCATTCAAGTGGTGTCCCTTCACATATTAAGTGGTGTCCCTTTGGAGTTTTACTAGAGAAAGTATAAATTCTTATGAAATTTTGTTATTAAATTACAAAAAAAAATCAATCAAGTGGTGTCCTCTGGACACCCTTGTTTGTAAGTACCTCCGCCACTGTATAGACCAAAGGAAGAAGAAATTTCCTTTGAAATTGAGAGAAAGAAAAGTTCTGTTGTTATTATGAAGTGAAGTTTAAGAGTGTGCATGTATTAGTCCTCTTCATTTTATTTCCCTTTTCTTTTAGTTGGAGGGGGTTGCTTTGATATATTTATGTTAAATGTGATTATAATATGTTGGTGACAAGATTTGTGTTCAATAGTGACTTTTTAGCATGGAAAGAAATAATCTTTCTTGTATTTTCTGTCAAACCCAGTTTGTGAATGTTATGTATTGACAAAAGTTAAGAGAATTGCCATTTGGAATTGAGAGAAAGTGAGGTTCTTTAGTTATTTAAATGAGAATTTACAGAGTGCCCATCTATTAGTTAGTCCTTTTTTTTGTTGTGGTTGGGGTGGGGGAGGTGGTTGCTGTGAGATTGTAATTGAGATATTTTAAGTTGAATGGTAATGATAAGAGCAAGTCATGGATGAGAACTTGGACAGTATAAGTATAATGTGACAGCTAAGGTCAAATTATTTTGTGGAAAATTAGCTAGTCAACTTGTCCTTATTAAACTTTCAGGAACCAGTTTATGATTAGTACTTATCTGGATATTCCACTTGCTTGAAATTTTATACTAATACTGGTCTACCACTTGGTTTGTTTTCCTTATAAGTAGATAGCCTGTCAATTGAGCTTCTTTCCAAGGCTAAACCTTGCCTTCCTTTGATTTGGTTTAAATTTCTCTGTACTTCGGATATTTGCTAATTGGCTGTGATTTTCTAAAGGTAATTTCTAGGTTTAATTTTTATGTTCTTGGGTCGATATGTCTTTTTAATCTTCAACCATTTTTCTTTTACGAGACATGTTTGTTCATAATGATTTTGTGATGATAATCATGCTAGTTGACCTGTGAATGAAAATTATAATGCTTGTTCATTGTGTTAATCATGCTGGTTGATCTGTGTGACTATTGTCTGTGAATTTTGCATCTATTCCTTTGATCATTGATGAACCTTGCCATTTGTGTGCATTTCAAAATTTGGCCTGTTTGAAGGATATGGTTCACATTCGATACAAGGAAATATGATAGAAACAGTGGATTGTTTACGTATTAGATGTATGGCAGAGCTTTCAGTTTTCACTCCTCTGAACTAACAAAGTACTGCAATGTTTTGGTTCTCTGATTGCAGACTGAAATGGGCAATTTGTTTTGCTGTATTCAAGTTGACCAATCAACAGTTGCCATAAAGGAAACCTTTGGGAAGTATGAAGATGTTCTTGAACCAGGATGTCATTGCTTACCTTGGTTCCTTGGAAGTCAGATAGCTGGATACCTGTCCCTCAGGGTGCAACAATTGGATGTGAGGTGTGAGACCAAGACCAAGGTTAGTTTCTTGTTACTTGATTTTGATGCAGTTCTAATGCAACATTGAAATTTCATTGTGAGTTAGACTGATTTTGAGCAATAGTTGTCACTTGTACTATATCTGATCAAGCCGGTTTAAAAAATATGCTTAAGCTTTGTGAGGTTAGAATACTTGGGAAATGTCCCTGGGTTGATTTAGCTTACGCCTGGAGAGAATGGAAGTTGAACCAAGTATAAAGCAGCATTTTAATGTTTCCTGCTAATTTGCATTTCTTTTTGATTTCAAACGTTGAAATTATGTGATTGTTTATGTTTATTAAGTCATTTACTTATGCATTGTAGAGTCTTTAGCATTGTCTTCATGGTAGTGACTCCCTTGATTAATTTCTGCAGGACAATGTGTTCGTCACTGTTGTTGCATCAATTCAATACCGCGCCTTAGCTGACAAGGCAAATGATGCCTTCTATAAACTCAGCAATACACCAGCTCAGATCCAGGCCTATGTTTTCGATGGTAGGATGGGAATGGATATTTAACCTTGGGATTTTATTCTCTAAATTCTTCTACCATTTATCTGAAATCTTATCCATTTGTGTATTCTAGTGATAAGAGCCAGCGTTCCCAAGCTTCTTCTGGATGATGTTTTTGAGCAAAAGAATGATGTTGCCAAAGCAGTGGAAGATGAACTAGAGAAGGTAACTCTTCTTCTTTAGTAGTTGATGCCAAGTTTGACTTGACCTTCTTGTTATGTCAACTTGATGCTATTCTTCCTTAATCCTTACAGGCAATGTCTGCATATGGTTATGAGATTGTTCAGACTCTCATTGTTGATATCGAGCCAGATGTGAATGTCAAACGGGCAATGAATGAGATCAATGCCGGTACTTGTTTCCCTCTTTTCTTCATTATCTCGTACTATTATGATGCAACTGTCCTAACAAATATTTGAAAACTTGAAATGTCCAAATTTCAACCCCCCTCCCCAAAAAAAGAAGTAAGAAAAGCTGAAAAATAAAATATAAATATCTGCCCACCCATCTTTTCTAACTTGAATGACAACATTTTCAGCTGCAAGGATGAGAGTAGCAGCTAATGAGAAGGCTGAAGCAGAGAAGATCCTACAGATCAAGAAAGCTGAGGGAGAAGCTGAATCCAAGTACTTGTCAGGGCTTGGTATTGCTCGCCAACGTCAGGCCATTGTGGATGGTCTCAGAGACAGTGTGCTAGGCTTCTCTGAGAATGTTCCTGGGACATCTGCTAAGGATGTAATGGATATGGTTCTTGTCACTCAATACTTCGACACCATGAAAGAAATTGGAGCAAGTTCCAAATCATCTGCTGTCTTCATCCCTCATGGACCTGGTGCGGTTAAAGATGTTGCTTCCCAGATTCGTGATGGTCTTCTCCAGGTTTCTGGGACCCAGTGATTTACTTGTTTCAGGTTACATACTGGTGCTTTTGGTTAAAACTTGTGTGCATAGTTTGGCGTTAGTTTCGGTTTGAGCTTGTTTATGGATGTTACCACATGCCTTTTAAAATTAGGTGTTGAATTGTACATGTGATCTGTTTGTTCAGTTCATGGTTTAAAACTTCAAGTACAAATTATACCCGAGTATTTGTTCGGTTTAGTCTAAGTCTGCAATATTCAGAACTTGTCTTGCATAAAGTAATGGTGTCTTGCATACAGTATTGGTGATTCTGGTATGTCATTTGAAATTTTCATAGAAACTATTATCTGCAAGAAGGAAAATAGTCAGAGGCAGCTACAGCAGGTCGATACTTTCTGATGCCGCTGGGCCGATTTATGTCACTAGGAAATGTGCTACTTCTACATTGAAACTTTCAGCTAGATACTATACAAGATCATGGTCTATTATCACCTAGGGAACACCCTGGCCAGAAGTGATTTGGATAGAATCATCTATATGAATACATTATACAATACAGGATGCATTTCAGTCTTGTTTGGTCGTAGGGTGCTCTTCCTTATTCACAACTGCTGCGGTCTTCTGAGATTCTTCAATGAGTTTCAAGATCTCATCTTTCTTGGCTGCTAGATCGGCTATCTTGCTGTCGATCTTCTCGAGCTTAGCCTTGAGTTTAGAAGGATCCTTCTTATCTTCAGGGTTCTTTTCCTTCTTTTCTTTCTTCTCCTTCTTTGGCTTGTCTTTCTTCTTGTCCTTCACTTTCTCTTGTTTGTCATTCTCCTCATCCTTCTTCTTGTCTTTCACCTTCTCAGGTTTCTCATTCTCTTCTTTCTTCTTGTCTTCTACTTTTTCTTGCTTCTCATGCTCCTCTTTCTTCGTGTCTTCTACCTTTTCTTGTTTCTCATGCTCCTCTTTCTTCTCTCCATCATTGTGCTTGTGCTTCTCCTCTTCTGTTCCTCCCATGATCAAACTATCAAACTCAAAAGTACTTCAAATTTCTTAGAATTGTTTTTTTTCTCTTCTTTCTCTGCAGACAAATTTTGACATGTCCTAAACTGTTGCATTAGTAGGAAATTCCTTCTGCCCTATTAATAGCTGACAATGCTTTGCAGCCTTACATTATGTGCTAAATCATAGGCCTTAGAAGAGACTTCCCCTTGAAAGTGTGACTTGTTCCTCTTCCTTCTGAATATGTGGTTAACACTTGCCTATCCAGATAGGCACCCCAAAAATAAAAACAGAAAGAAACTAAGCAAACAAACAACTTGGTTTAAAACATTAACAAAATATCTGTTGCATGTACTTTACTAATAATCTAAGCCAGTGTTCTCATTAGACAATAGAAAAACGCATGGACAATATATAAGCCTGCAGTTTGTACTGCTGATTAGGTGCTCAATTTGGCAGTCAGAAAAATAATTCAATGTCAAATACTTTATGCAGACACTATTACATCCACCTCTCTGGCATCCAATATTTGCCTTTAATCTACGAACCCAAAATACCACCTTTCTTTTTTCTTCTGTTCTAACTTTTCCCCACCTTTACTCCTTATTTTCAATCCTATTGTCAGGCAACTGATATCAGTCTTACAGTAACAAAAGCCTTCAAAGTTCAACCCCACTTTCACACTTGAAAGTCCTCCTTTTTCACCCCTCAGGGTGTACTCTATTTAAATATCCTCCACAAATATAATGATGCCTATGAGCCTACAATTAAATTCTAGTACAACTAAATATAATGCCTTTTAAACCTACTTAAAGAGTTTAAAAGAAGAGGTTCAGATTAATCGATCAGACAAACTAGGAAGCCTTCTAAAGAAGTTCAAACCAGTTGGAGGCATTGGGTCTCTGAACATGGGATGCCTCAGATAATAGAAACCAAGTGCTACTGCAACCATTTTGGGGGGCACTGCATAAAGAAGAATAGTGACCACTAAGCAGACCCCTATGAACAGTTTTGTGGCCCTTGGGTCCCTCCAGCTCACCAATGCTTGAATCCTTTCTCCTTGGGTGGCTAGGTCACCCAGCACAGTCTGCACCCTGGCTGCCAGAATCCGTAGCCGATCATACCGAACTCTGACTATATCTGGTGGTTTCGAACTCGGGATTGTGTCGAACTCCTCATCAAGGTCATCAGGATCTACAGCTTCCGCTTGCGATAACCGGGTATCCATGCCTGCCGGTATCTTGGGTTTGAACCGATAATACCAAATTCCAATAAGAAAGACGTATAAAAATCCTGTTGGTACAATCAAATCTGGGTACCATATCAGGACCAAGTAAAGAATGTGAACCAAAATTGTAGTCAATGGATTCCTCCACCTCTTAATTTGATCAAGCCACTTAGCTAAACCAACTGCCCAAGCAAGAACAGCCACTATTCTGAACCAGTTAGCCTTACTTTTCCTCATGCTCCAATTATGAGAATCTGTATCTAACATATACCGAACCACTTCAGGTCCAAGTGGAGGCTCAGACCGAGCTAGCCAGGCTGCAACCATTTTAGTGGCAGCCCCGCGTAAAGCCTCTTGTTGAGCCACTCCTAGAGGGCGAAGATAGTGCATCCGTGGAAGCATCGGCTGCCCATAGATAGTACACGTATCAGGAAGCAACGAGGGGCAGACAAACCTGATTGCAAGTTCAACCTCGCCCATCTTTTTGAGCCCTGACCTAAACAAATTCAACAGAGGATATGAACTGGTGTACACCTTGTTGCTCTCCAATGTAGACACTCGAATACGAACCTTCCCAATTCGATTATCCGGTTTCTCGTCCCCTGGCTCTGTGAACATCCTCCAATTATCAAACACTCCGATAGTCAAAACAGTGCACGGATCGTAGACCTGCCATGTGTACTGCTCGTTCCACCGAGGATCAAAACTCTCAGTAATCGTCCTAGTTCGAACCCACTTCTTCCCATACTTAGCAACACAATAAGCATCCGTAGACCCTTTTCCTCCACCCTTGCCCTTCATAGGGAGCAGGCCTCGAGCACCAAGTATACCGAGCTCAAGTATCCCGACAGGCGGCCGCCACAACTGCTTAGCAGTTGGCCTATAATCACTACACACATGGGCAGCCTCATCAAGAACATGGTAACCTCCTTCCAAGCACATTCTAAGGTGAACTCTCCCACAATACGGACCCCCAGGACCAGGAGGACCACCGCCACCCTCCAATGTAAGCCACTTAGGCGCAACATGTCTCTCATCCAACCGCTGCTCAATCGCCCCAAGCGGAACAACCGCATGACCAAGTAACACCGGATCCTTGGCCGTCCTATCCTCTACGAAAAATACCACATCATCCTCCAATGGCTCACTAGCCACCAGCACAATATCCTCAACCCACTGCACTGCAGCACTGTGAGTACTCATCGACCCTCTCCTCGTCCGCACAGACTGAAATGCCACCTGTACCTTGACTCTAATGTCCGGCACAGTCAACGGCGGTAAGTTGGCGGGTATCTGCAAGTCCTGCGCTTCCAACACCGTCACCCGGAGGTACCACAGCTTCGGCGACTGGTACACCTTAGACCTCGTAAATTGCACGCTAGGCTGCGGTGCATCCGAGCACCACGCCTCCGGAAACGCATCGTCTGCCTGCGTCCCAATCCACACAGCAAGCTGTATATCCCCAATGACCCTCCCTTGCTCATCGGCGCCACCCTCCAGCCTATACCACTGCGGCGCCAATGGGCTATCCGGCGGGTCCCTCACCGGAACATCAGACAAGTCAAAACAAACACCACCCAGAAACCTCTCCGGCGGTGGCCCTTGCGGCGGCGCGTCCCAGACGGAGATTTCCAAAGTTCCGGCAGTATTTTCCGGCGACTGTTTTTGCGACAAAGCGAAAATCTGCTGCCAATCTGGGTTGTCCGGCGGGTTTTCCGGCCTGTGAACGGCGGGCTTAGACCGGACGACATGGTTGGCGGTTCTTATTTTAACAAAAGGGCACTCGCTCGGAGCGATGCCACGGGCTTTCACTATACGAACGAAAAGATACTGCATAGGCTCGACAAGGTCGAAGGGGGAGACTTTCTCGCTGCTCTCGGAGACGAACTTGTTGGTGATCACCTTAGGGGTGTACTCACTCTGGCTGTTACTTCTCAAAATTTTGACTCTCTCTCCGTTGACCATCCTTCTGAAAATCTCCGGCGGCGGCGCGTGTATCTCACGCGCCTCCGGTGGTGGATAGCCTGGATGGTGGGGAGGCGGCGGGTAGTGGTGGTGGACGACGGACTCGGTGGTGGACGGCGGTCCCATCCCGGGCTGCGGTGGTTGGTGGTGGTGCTGGTGGGGGGCCTCTTCGACAACCACAACCGGGGGCTGGTACTCGGTTGGCGCTTCGGGTGGGACGTGAGAAACATCTGGTGGAGGGGGTCCCCCGTCTTGAGGTTCGGGTGGAGGAGGTCCTGTTTCGGGAGGGGGAGGAGGTCCGCCCTCGGCCATCTCGTCGTAGTAACATATCCGTAAACCAATCTCACCTTTGATCCAGCTGAAGACACTCTTCTTTTCCAATGGGAAGTAAACCAGCCCCTCCTCGCCACGCCTCACAAACTGCGAACCATACAGCTTAACCCTTCCTAGAAAGTGGCTCTTCCTCGCTGCCCCGGGCGGGGAGTATCGCTTGTCGTGGAAGACCTCGACGTTTAGCTCTTCATAGTCCATGGTGTTCGGGTCTGACACAAAGAACTCCAATGGCTCCTGCCATGTTGGGTTGAGCTCTCGGTACCTGGTGGATGTACGCTTCTTCTGCCCGTCAAAGTCCACCACCACATACGGGCTTGAGCTGCCTTGCCCGTCTTTCGGAAGGAGGTCTCGTGCATCGAATACCTCGACTACGAGCTTTCGGGCTAGCCTTTGTTCTGGTGGTGGTGGCTGACCGTGGTAGTGTGGAGGTGAGGAGCTCATGCTAGTGCTACTGCCTTCATTGTGTCATTTTTTGGTCTAAGCTTGTGCCCTAGACTTAGAGAGTGGTGTGTTGAGAAAAGTGATGAGTGAGAGACACAATGCGCGTTGATAGCGGGGAAAAGATTTGGTAAAGGGTGATAATGCGTTGGTTTATAGAAATTGGTGTTCTTGTGTTAGCTACTTGGCTACTTGCTAACTAGCTGTGTGTAATAGTGCAACTGTTTTTTAAGCAGTTATCTTCCCTGTTTTTCTGGTTTGGTTTGTGTGTGTGGGCTTGATTTGTGTGCTGAGGTTTAGCTTTGGAGAATGTTTGTTTTTTGTTTTTGTGTTTGGATTAAAATATCATGGCGTTATGGGTAATGTATGAAGGGATTAGATGCTATTCTTGTCCTTAAGGTTTTGTATGTCCTTTGAGTATTTGGGTCTTTAATCTTTTTCATTCATGGTTTTCCTTTCTTTTGGTTTTCAGCTTCCTTCCCCTTGCAATGTCAGATTCTTATTACGAGAAGCTGTGACTCTGTGAGCCTGTGAGCTGTCTCAAGCTCTGTGGCGCCAATTTTTATCTTTTCTTGTTTGTTTGTCATTCTCATCCTTTTATGGATTTACGAGTCTTTCTTCATTGACCAGTCACTTCCACACCAATTATCTAGGACAAACTTGCCTGCACAAGTATTTCTGCATATAAATAAATAACAATATTTGTTTCAGTTTCATCGATCTTGTGAATGCTAAAAAAATTTAAAATTAATGTAGTAGGAGCTAGGAAGGATTGAAGGCAGTAGGCACAGTAGGGTGATATCATGAATTGATGATACAAAATTTCTTGTTTTTTTTTGTTGTTGTTGGATCACTTGGATGGAGTGATATGGGGATGGCTCATGAGATGCCTGAGCAAGGCATATGATTCCACTCTCAAATTTGAGGGCCATGGACCCATGGTTGAGGATCATCACTTCCCTTTTTGTCAAAAGAGGTCCCTCAAAAATATTTTAAATAAAGTTTATTTACAAGTGCAAAAGCCAAAAGGCAGGCATCCATGTATCTCCTTTATTTCATAGACAGGTGACAGGTCCCATTGTTCCTGTTCTCATTGTCAAACGAAACTTTCTTGATCTTCTTTTCTTGCTTTATTAATACGAGTATGTTTTGCTAATAGGATGATAGCACCCCATTATAAATTTTTTTTTTGGATGATAGCAGGTTATTAACTTATAATTATAGCCTAGTACAGTCTAGTACTTGCAAATAGCTTTTCCTTTCTTGTCTCCTTCAGATCTCTTAGTAAATGTAATGCCTTGTTGAAGTGTTTATAACAAGTGTTTAGGTAATTAATGTGAAAGGTGAAGGAGCAGGGACCTAGGGCTGGTGACGTGAAGTTGTACAGATTTTGGATATGGTTCTGACCACGATTACTAGGCCTGCATCTAAGTTATGTGTACATGTACATCCGATGTATCAAAAACTTGCTCTTATCATATACGGAGTAGTTAATGCCCCATGGAGAACATTCATTGAATAAGCCCCACAGTCACCACATCTTGTTTCTAGTTTTTAGTTTTTAGTTTTACATGTCTGTGTCTAAGTCATAGATTATGCCAACAAACTAAGACTATGTTACATGATTCTGCTATAAAGCAGGATTTTCAGAACTTGATTTTTAAGTGCACTACACTTTTCAGCATTAATCCCGAAGAAGCTACTCTACTACCCCACGTCATTGTAGATAGGGATGGAATCATAAGATGATGTGCGTACAGTTTAAGTGGAATCAGATCCTCTAAGCAACAGGTAAATCTAAAGATTATGCTCTTTCACCTGATGCCAAGATTCTCCATCAGTATCTTTTCTAGAATGCCTTTTAAGTAGCATGTATCCCCTTTCCTTCTTTCCCCTCCTTGAGTGGTAATTGGAGGGGTGGGCAAAGTGTTATGACTAATAATATAATAGATGAGTCTAGGAAGATCAATCTAGAGTAGGATAAGGATAGTTTGGAATCTGATGCTTTGAGTTAACCTCTAGATGTCACTCATCTATACATCCACCCGAGCGCAAAAGCGGTCTGATGAACATCTTTGTCTCTTTGAACTGGAATTTTCTGATCTTATTAGGTTGAGAGTACTGCTGTGTTATGTATACTAAGTTTGATAAGATATGGACTTACATTAGGGATTTTTACTGATTAGTTACATCCAACAAACAATGCATTGATAAAGCAGGACAAGAAGTGGGAACAAGGTTGATAATCTACTTAGGAGTGGTGAGGTTGAAACTTATGAGACAGTAAAACCCCTAGTGTAAATGATATAATGGCTATGAGAAACCCTTTTTTATCGACAACCTTTTCAATCAAAGATTTTTGTAAAGTTTCACTTTGGTCTGAACTGTTTCTCCCTTGATCGCGATCATTTACGTCTTGTGGATGGTTGCCTTGCTCCATTTTCTTCCTGCCTTGATCGTGATCATTTTCGTCTTCAGGATGGTTGCCTTGCACAATTTTCTTCTTCCCTTGGTCGTGATCATTTCCATCTTCTGGATGGTTGCCTTGCTCCATTTTCTTCTTCCCTTGGTCATAATCATTTCCATCTTCTGGATGGTTGCCTTGCTCCATTTTCTTCTCTGTATTGCTTGCCTGCTCTGTGTTTTCACTCTTCGGACTCTTAGGTTGTTCTTCCTTTTTCTCTTCCACAAATTCGCATGCTGCAATTTCATCCAGGCGTTGCAGTACTTCTTTCTTGTCCTCTTTCACCACCTTTGGGATGGTCACTTGTAGTACTTTATCTTCTAATTTCATGGTGATGCTTTCAACATCTGAATCTGATGGCACCTTGAAGACCCTCTGGAAATGTACGTGTTTGATGTTTCCAATTTTCCTGTCTCCACTGATTGCAATCGCACCAGACTCGTCGATTTGAAGTTTGATATCTCCTTTCCTGAATTCTAATAACCAATCATGGTCCAATAGTTATGCAACATGGATATACATTAGTTCAGATAGTACTATAAGATCTCATGCGAAATCAAAGGCATCTCAAAAGATCAATTTCTTTACTAATGGCTAATCTAGTACTCTAGTTGTTTTGTTGATTCATTATGTCACTTGAACTTTATGCAATGCGCTTAGATCGAGGGACTAGATGTGGTAAATTACCAGGAAGATCAATAAGGAGATAGTGGAATTTAGGGTCCTCCGTCCAGGCTGCAGAAGGGAAAATTTCTTCATGCTTGACCTGGGGTGTGTCTTGTCTGTCTCGCAACCATCTTAGCCTCCTGATATCTGACATTTTCTTAGTTACCTTGCTGGTATTTTTGCAATTTGGTTCTTCTAAATGATGATGAAGAACATTCTTCCTTTAATAATGAAAAAGCTGATGTATGTATTCTTTAATGAAGGCTTCACTTGTAGTTTTATGTTCTGCTTTTGCAGTTGATACCAAACTTAGGTTTCAGATGTTAGGTTTCTGATACTATATTTTTCTTTGATGGGAGGTTTCTGATACTATAAGTCTGCTACATTGTATAGGAAAAGGTACAGAATTCCTTGCTTTTTCTTTGTATTACAGAAACTTCCTTCCACAGCTAATTGCAACCCCTTGGATCAGTTTTTAGATCACAGAAACTGCATGTCAGAGAGGTAGCTTACATAGTTACAATTGGTCGATCCTTAGATTATTAGATGTCTGCCCACTTTTTCAAGTTTATTATTCATAAATTAATAATATTAGTAGTATGCAATCACCACATGGGGAAAATTTAAATCTGATCTGCTAAAAGAGAAACGGCTTGTGGGCTTGTGGCTTGTGCCATGAAGACTGAAGTGTAAATCACAGTGACAGTTTCTATTACTGCAAGTTTGAGACTATGAGCATGCACATGACATACATAAATCATCAAATTTTAGATGGACGTGTACTTAGTCTGAATAAGTTATCAATTCAATGGCCTTGTGCATCAATAGATATGTGGTTATTGCTTTCTCCTATGAATAAGGGATTTTTTTCTTTGATGGGATAAAAAAAGGAGCACAATATCTATGAAGAAGTTCTTGAGGTAGCTAAAATCATGGACCAAAATAGCCAAATTGCTCACCACTCTTCCCTCTCTGCTTCTCATTTTCTATCTTTTCTTGTAATAGCATCAGTTTGTCAATTTGAGTCATGTATCCATTTCTTATCCAACAATGGATCCTTAATGTAGTGGGATTCAATTTCAGGGGAGAAAAACCAAAAAAATAAAAAAATAAAAAACAAAATAATTAGAGGACAAAGAAAGATCAAAAGATACACAGAATGAGGAATTCTAAGCTAGGCCTAACATTCTTTTTGTTCTTTGTTTCAACCATTCCCCTCTTACAGGCGCACATTCGCGATTTCGATGATCATTGGCAGAAACGACAGGCTGAAGCAAAGAACGCTGCAGCTGAGGCCTACAATCCCAATCCTCATAATGTCACCAACCACTTCAACAAGCGTGTCCATGAGTATGTCAAAATCAGCTCATAATATGTTGTTTCAAAGATTTCTGGTCGTTAGGTCTTAAGGTGCAATGATAATTTGATCTTATTACGAGAACGTCTCTTGATCTAAATGTCAAAGGCAGCTAACTCCTTCAAAAGCAGCTCTCTATAGCATATATTACATATGAGCATACGAAATCATTATATGAATATAAGAACATTGCATGTATCTTTACAGATACCTATCTGATTAATAGGAGATTACAGTAACTTCCAAGTTGATCATACCGAAGTTTTTTTTTTGTTCCAGTAGCTATTAGCAGCAAGTAGTATTGATCTGAATATAAAATTATCTTCTTAAAGTCCTTCTGTCGTACAGGGGCGTGCAAGCTGCCAACAATGCAAGAAGGGGGTTAAGCGGAAGTCAACATTCAGGAGCATGCTTAGCTGCCAATCCCATAGACCGGTGTTGGAGGTGTGACAAAGATTGGGCTAAGGACCGTCAGAAGCTAGCCACATGTGTGCTAGGCTTCGGCCACCAGACCACGGGAGGTAAAGGTGGAGAATTCTATATGGTGACAGACCCTTCTGACAATGACATGGTGAACCCTAAGCCAGGAACACTGCGCCACGCAGTCATCCAAAAGGAGCCCCTTTGGATCATCTTTAAGCATGGGATGGTCATTAGGCTTAATCAAGAACTTCTCATTGCAAGCAACAAGACCATAGATGGTCGCGGGGACCATGTACACATTACTGGTGGGGCTGGGATAATGTTACAATATGTGCACAATGTGATTATCCATGGTATTCATATACATGACATAAAGGTGGGGAGTGGAGGGATGATCAGAGACTCTGTGGACCATTATGGGTTTAGAGGGGTTAGTGATGGTGATGGGATTTCTATTTTCGGAGCAACCAATGTTTGGATTGATCATGTTTCCATGTCGAACTGCTATGATGGTTTGATTGATGCAATTGAAGCTTCAACCGCTATTACCATCTCCAACTGTCACTTCACTGATCACAATGATGTAAGTTCGGTTTCTCAAGAATAGTAGTACTGCCATTGAAAACTTAATACCATATGTTGATTAGGGACATAACTGGTTTCTTACCATCTGATGTCATGACTGGAACTAGAATTGTCACTATGTCCGTGTAGCTATTATCTATATGACTGAAAGCATGAAAGGTACAATGGAAATATGATGTGTTTGTCACAGGTGATGTTGTTCGGAGCAAGTGATAGCTCCTCTGGAGATTCAGTAATGCAAATTACCCTTGCCTTCAACCACTTCGGAAAGCGTTTGATTCAGAGGATGCCAAGATGCAGATGGGGCTTCTTCCATGTGGTCAACAATGATTATACTCACTGGGAAATGTATGCCATTGGAGGAACTCAACATCCTACAATTATTAGTGAGGGCAACCGATACATTGCCCCGCCCAATATCTTTGCTAAAGAGGTAAATAGCACTCAAGAAATTTCTATATCTTTGAAGTTCATCAAACTTAAGCAATGCACAGAAGTTGTGTTGAATTGTCGGATTACAGATGCATAGATATAGGCATATAGCTGTATCCATCAGTGATTACAATACACATTATGCTTGCACCCCTAATGTACGTCCCTGTCATCGGATTTTAGGTGACCAAGAGGGATCTGGCGCCAGAGAGTGAGTGGAAAACATGGTTGTGGACATCAGATAAAGACCTAATGATAAACGGAGCTTACTTCAGAACATCTGGAGGGAAGGCCAAGCACTCCTTCACTAGCCAGGATGTAATTACTGCAAAGCCTGGTGCCTACGTAAGGCGGCTTACACGTTTTGCTGGTTGCCTTAAGTGCAAGGAAGGAAACGCATGTTAGGAAAATAGTATATTCCGGTATACTGCAGCATTGAACACATAAAAGGATTCCAAATCTTCTGTAGCAGAATTGTGGGACAGTACAATGCTTGATTAGGTTTGGCTACTTAGGTGACATGTTGCAAGGTTGACATAGAGCATGTTTCTGCCGAAATCTTCTACTTGTGTATTGTGTCCTCATAGGCTAGGCATAATGAGAGGCAGGAAGAACACAATATTATAGAAGTAGAATGTAATAAAACTTAACAAGGATGTTCAGACTTGGACACCTCCTGTACATTTGTTACACTTTTGTGCCGTCTTGCACAATTAACAGTTATATATATGATGCTTGATTTTGATAGCCCATTTTCTCAGCGGTATCTTAGAAAACTTGCCCCCTTCCATGCTCTGAAATCCAATAACGAAACGTGTTGACTTGCATATGTGATATGCCCCTTGCCAAATATTACGCAAAAGAACACGGAGACATAAATACATTCATGTAAAAACACATTGATGATGACAAAAGACTAATAATAAGTAATTAAACAAAAATAAATGAGAATAGTTTCAATTTCTTGTAAAACATATATATAGATTTACAAATACAATTTAGAGTAATTATTCTTTCATCGAGAACTGATCTAGGGTTCAGGAACAGTAAGCCAGAAGGTGAAACAATTCCTCTCAGAATGGCTACAGTTGCAATCCAACGATCTTGTTCTCTTGTTGCTCAAAAACAACTTTCACAGTTTCACATTACAAGAAAATTTGATGTGAATATCGGCTGGTTACAGGGCAATACAACAATCTTTTAATGGGTGTTATTACAGAACAATGAACACGACTAAACCCAATTGAAGGCCAGTCTACAATCCTAATTCCTAAAAGGTTCAGAAAGCAGTTAATATGCTGCCAAGTATATGTTACTCTTCCTCAGCATCAAAACCACCAATCCGGTGCTGCCTCCTATCAAAAACGGCCTTGAAAGACTGGCTTTCAGCACGCAGCCTCTCTTGAAACACACGATGCTTTTTTGTCTCTGCAGCTTTTCCAGCCATTTGCGCTTCCTCATCTGGTAATGGGTTAGTTTTCTGCAGAAGGTCACGAAATTAAATTCTACTAATGCATATTCCACGCAAGTAAAAAAAAACTTCAAGTACACACATTTTGAAGTACTAGATATTGGGTGGGGGTAACACACTTGAACACAGGGAGGGGGGGGGATGAGCCAGCCAGGTACTACAATTGTGGAACACTTCATCGGCGTCAAAGTGCTGAAAACTGTCAAATTAATGCGTTGAAAAGTGTGAGTTGAATGCCAAGTTTGGACAAAAACAACTACTCACCCAATTGTAACCTGCACCAGGGCCAATCACAAGAGACACCATTCTCGCCTTCTTGACAGCACCTATAGAGAAACCCGCATGTGCACCCTAAAGAAAAGTAAAACTATAGTCAGTAGCGAGAATCCAAGTATCAGGTATTTGCAAGTCAGAAAGAACCCCTTACTATAGCAGAGAACTAATGCCATGATATGAAGCTCCCATATAATACAAGTACAAAAGAAAGTAAGCTTCACACTTTAGGACCTATATAGGCTCTCCACAGCTTGAACTTTTTTTATTTTATTTGGAGGGCGGGGGTGGTTCCCAAGCCACAAATCTGAGGACTAACATGCATGTATAGAAGCTACTACTATGAGAACCAAATAAAAATTACTACATGAAAATACAGTTCCGTGCCTTCATATATAGTTCATGCCAACAATGTGTAAGCTGCTTAAATTCATCATCAGGCTCACAATGCCAAACCAGCAAAGAACCAAAATGTCAGAATTACCTAGACAAGCCCTACATCAATGAATGGGAATGAATTCGTAAATAAAGATAACCATAGAGCATTCAAATCTCAGATAATAGGCCTACAGTCAACTTGGGCCTTGTATGATTTTACTTCACAAAACTTTTTTTTTCTTATTTCTCAGATAAGACGGTTAGAAAACTTTTTATAGGAAAACTACACACTTCCTGGGAACAAAATCTGTCTCTATATCACTATAGATTTTCTGCCACCCATATTGCTGAGTAATTCAAGCTGTAGTTTCCTAGAAGTCAACCTTGGCAGAGATAAGGGGTCTTTCAATGGGGAAAACAACCGTAAAGATTCATTCAAGAAAGCAACCTTATAAAGTTAACTCAGCACACAAGAAAAAAAAAATGAAAAAGAACACAACGCAAAACCTATCATAAGCAGTGACAAAGGCATCTTAGCCCCCCAAGCAAATAAATAAATAAATAAAAATTATAAACTCAAAACTGATTGGAGCTGCCTAGCGCGGATCAAAACAGAGTCCCAAAAATAGTACTCCCTCTGTCCCCAATTGAGTGTCCACCTTAATATTTTGGGTCTACTTTGACCGTTAATAACTCAAAAATTACATGGAACTAGGATGCAAAAATTATATGATAAGGTTATTCATCAAGTTAGCTTTCAAATGATATAAATTTTTGTAAATTTTAAGCATATATACTACTCCAAATATGTAGTCAAAGTGAATGTCGAAAGTCAAACTGGACACTCAATTGGGGACGGAGGGAGTATATGTTAGTAGAGAGGATTTGATTTCAAAATCAAAAGAAGGATTAGAGGGAGCTAGCTAGACCCTTTCACTGAAGGTTATACACACCAAAAAGAGAATATCAAGAACAATAGGAGAAAAATAAATTACCTGATCACCCCAATGCACAGATTTATCTTCCTTTCCATAAGTTGTAAGCAACCCAGACAAAGCCGCCGACGTCCCCTTGGGCACTTTAGTTCTCCCTTCATCTTCTTTATCCAGATCTGACCACTTACTGCTTCCCAGATCTTTGACGATTTCTGTTCCATTTCCCCCCTCAGTATCCCAGCTCTTCTCAACCTTAGAAAAACCTGGATTTAACAAACATAGAAAAATTACATCCATCCTCAGTGTCAAACAATCCACAAAAACTTCAAAATGGTGTGAATTATTCGGTAAACATTGATGAAAGTTTTCAATAAAGAAGTCCTTCCATAATTTCTGTTTTGTGTGTGCCAAAATTGTGTGTGTGGCCAAAATCTACATTTTTCCTTTCTTACAAATCTCGAAAGTCATTATCCATGAGAATAACCTCAAGCTTTGGAGTAACTATAGAATACATCAAATGCCTCAATAAGCTAGCGCTAGTTGCTTTTCAGCGAAATTGCAGAACATCAATGAGTGAAACAGTAGGGTTGCACATATCTTGACCCCAAGACTTCAAAAAAACTGGATTTTAACAGGTTGCTCTGGTCGTTTTCAATTGCCAAATTCTAAATTTACCAGTAGCTGATATAAATTCTACAATCCTGGAAGCTGTCAGTAGATTTCAGCTAACATTACAATAATGAATTACCACTTTAGGAGGGAAGCCGGAGGCGGAGGCATGATGAATACCCAAAATCAACAACAACAAGAACAACAACCCAGTTTAATCCCA
>ONZK01001973.1:68487-81857 GCA_900322385.1 Pharnaceum exiguum | reverse complement strand
GAAAATGAAAGTTTCTCTATATTCAAAGTAAAAGTAAATTAGATAAAAGTAAATTTTGTTTCCTAATTTATTTAAGTTTACTTTTTGTAATTTGTATTACTTTCTTAGATTAGAATAATAAAATTCAAAATTTCACATATTGTTGTCTATCTTGCTTTAATTGTCAAATACCTTTTCCCTGTAGGCTCAAGCTTATGGTTAATTAATAGACTCATATTTCCTAATAATTGCTATCAAGGGTGGTTCTTCGGTTTGATGGAGGATTTTGCGCAGAATGGGAAGTGAGAGAAAGATCATGATGGACATATATTGTCATTATTGTTGGGGATCGGCCGAGGGAGATATGGTGATTCGTGAATGATGGTTTTAGTGGTAATGCTGGTGGTAATATTGGTCCATCGATTTTATTATTATTATTATGATTTTTGAGGAGGAGGAGGAGAGAAGGAGAGAGAATGGGATTGGAAAAATATTATTTATATTAGGGGGGTTTTTTATTTGATGTTCCTGGGGGGGTACTGATTGATTTGATGTAATTTTAGTGGTGATCGAATTGATGATTGGAAAAGGTAGGAAAAAGAAGAAATAGGGGATGGACTGGAGGAGACTGGGTGGAAGTTCTGACAGTTGACCTGAGTTAGGTACTAAATTGTCAACCTATTTGATTCTGATTAACCTTTATTCTTAACTAATCAGTTTTCGACTTTGATTGTTTTGGCATGATTAACTTTGTTTTACAGTTTAAAGTTTAAATTTTGTTTTTGTTTTTTCAATTCAAGATTAGAGTAAAATAGATATTCATCATTTTCAATTCTTTTCATTTTAGTTATTTCCACTCATATTCTAGCTAATTTTGGATATTACTATAATTATTATGTTATTCAACATTTACCCTCGGTTGTTGTTGTTGTATTACAATTATTATGAGTTTTTAAGATGAAATTCTAGTAAAACCATAAGATCCTTACAAAAAAGGGAAATACATCAAATTTGACGATTATGTACTGTTACATTTTCAATCTTTGATTTGTCCAGATGATGAAAAGAGTAGTAAAAATCCACATACTTATCTTCAATTTATGAATGAAGAGAGAAAAATAACAAATCAAAAAAAAAAGAATTTATTTGAATCAAAAAATATATAAGTCAAGCCATAAAGAAAATAAAGATATTGAAATTAAAATGGTAATGTGACAGAGAATGAGAGAAAGTTAATGAACTTGTATTGCGGTTCGGGGTTTGAGAGAGGAAAGAAGAAGGGAGACCGGTAGACCAGGCCGCCAATCGGGTAGGTTGGTCGGTTCAGTTGTTTGAACTAGGAAACATGAAATGTTATTGAAATCTGAGCCTCATCAATGCGTCTGAGACTTAAGGCAACCTTATTGGTACAATTTTGATACAATTCTTCACAATTTTTAATTCATAAAATGACCTCGTATAACTCATTTTTATTCTCTACATTATTGATACAACTCTAGTTAAAACTCATATTAAGTTGTAAGAACTAAAAAAATCATACACTGTCACCAATCACAAAAGTACTACATCAATGTCATAATTACAAGAATTTCAAGTAAAGCTATTCATATGAATAACTCTACTTACAACTTTACAAAAGTTGCACAAAATTATTGGTACGATTTGGCGTAAAACTTCCTTTACAACTATCTTAATACTACCAATAAAATTGCCCTTATGATCTCGAATTTAATATCTACTAATCCATCTAAAAAAGTACCAATATCTTGCTAAAACACTGATGGAAATGATTTTCAAGCAAGTAAAATTAAGATGAAAATGGAGAACATAATGGCCCTTTGCTCAACTCGAGAATATGGCAAACTTTATATCATATTTAAGTTGATGGACGGATGATTGTCGCACACACCTTTATTCTTTATCATTAAATATTTGGGTGAATTTATAACTAATAATAAAGGTACTGATCAATGATATCAAAAAGGTGACTAATGATATGTTATAATACTTCGTAAAAAACATTAGGTATAAATTTGCACCGAATTTACCTAAAAGGAGAGATTTTTTTTATAGGGCTAAGTAAGGCCTTCTTTTGTTTGTAAATAAAAAGGTATATAAATAGGTGAGCCTAGGTTTTTGTTGACATGTTCTTTACAACGAAGCTAATTGAAATTAACTTAATTCAACTAAACTTAACTAAATTTTCTGCTTAATTGTTTTAATTTGCCACACAATTACTTATTTAAATATCAATATTAGATTTTTATGAAACTACTTTATGAGATCTTTCTAATGATATACAAAGAATTACAGATGAATATCGGTGTCACAACTTTTTACGATCAAAAGAAATGAGATAAACTGAATACGGATAGTTCTCTTTCTTCACACTTGTTTTTTGTTCAGTTAGGATTTAGCCTCGAGAGTAGGACTTCCTAACCTCTTTGTACCTCTTTCAAAAAAAAAAATGTTGCTTGTGTAATTCACACTTTAGTATCTAATAAGAATTCTTAATATCATATATATTTTAGTGCCAACAAGTGACAACTAAAATACAACATGAAGAAAAGAGTTAGAAGAAAAATCGTGAACGATCGCAAAATATAATTTTGGATAAAAATATAATAATTCATTTTAATCTTGGTTTAATTTGCACAATAAGTCAATTTACTCTTAAATGCAATTAATTAAATTAATAATTATATTTATAATAATGATGAAAATAGTTACATTTATTGCCCTTGCATCACACCGCAGTATAGTAGATTAGTAGATACAGTTTTTTTTTTGTCCTGGTAATGCAGTATAGTATTTTTTAAAAAAAGGGAAAAAGAAAAGAGAATAGACCGACATGAACTAGGTCTAGAAAACTCGTACGCGTTACGTCTCACAAATATTTCAAGTCGGCTACACTTCTTTCCGTTTGTGTAGTATAAATATGAGATGCCGTTCCTTATTTTGCCTCAGATCATACTCCTAAACATAACAATTCCTCCCTCTCTTCGTCCCAAAATCAAAATTGAATTGATATAAGATGACCTCTGACTTAACTACTTGTGTAGATGCCATGGAAAACCGAGAGCTAGGTGAGGAGACCCGTAATTGCAACAAACACATGTCTATGAAATATGAAGCTGACCTTATAACCATACATGATTACAACACACAATGTTTATCAAGATCACCTATACAATGCAGTATAGACCTTAAGCTAATAAACACCTACCCTTGGCTATACGACCCAGAACGTCGTAAAAAGGTGGAGATAGTCTCTGATAACTACTACATACATTTCGATTCGTTCGACAAATACGCTATACAAGACCTCCGCAAACACTTGGCTTCTGCAGGTGTTACTCGAATGTGCTGTCATGATTTAATCGTGGAACTTCTTGACAAGGATATAGGTGCAATGTTAAGTGAGTATTACAAAACGAAAGAGCAAAAGAAATTGGATGTTAAACTTTGTGTAACGCAGTTTCATAGGGAACATTGCAATGGTGCTGAAATTACATTTCCTGCACTGCCGGGTGGTTCTTGTAATCAAGAAAACGTTGTAGCTGGTGATCAAGATTCCGGCGAAAGCAGTTCCGTGTACATTGAGGCTGATGGGAAAGAGGAGTTATGCAATGATGCAGAAGTTAGCGTTTTTCCTGCACCTATGCAGGGTATTTGTTGTGATCAAGAAAACGTTGTTGTTGATCAAGATTTCGTCGAAAACACCTCAGAAAGCCGAGAAGCTGATGGAAAGAATGATCCAGAAATCGCGTCTCCTCAGGCTGTTTCCGGTGTAGAGAACGTCTCAGTTGGAGAAATTGATGCAGAGATTACCACAGAACACACAGAGATCATTGATGAGAATGAGGAGCATTTGAATGATGCAGAGATTTCATGTTTACAGGACTTCGAAGTATTTTCTGGATCCATAGATGGCGAGTTTACCCATTCAGAAGTGGGTGTGGATCTGTATTATATGGCATCCCGTATCAGAACCATGATTACGGATGACAAACTAATTTCACCATCATCTCCATTAGATTGTGTCTTCGACCTTGTGATTGAAAACATCTACCCCTTGCTAAGCCTCGATGACAAGGACAAACTGAAATATCGAAGACTATGCTTTGGAAGAATAAATTTCATCCCTGATCGCGATCGATACAATGAAGTCGTCCTACATGATGAGCTCCGCGAGCATTTCGACAAACTAGGACTTGATTGTTATGACTTCAAACAGCAAATCGTGGACCTGATTGGCAAGAAAGTATCTGATGTACTTGGTACTTGTGGCCAAACCAATGAACGGAAATTACTGCATATTAAGCTTAGTGCAGCAGTGTACCATGAACAACATTACAATGATCCAGACAGTGGACTTGTTCCTGCGGCTGCATCACCGATTTCGCGTCTAGAGAAGGTCTTAGTTGATGATCTTGATGAAGATACAAAGGAATTACAATGCAGTATTTGCCTGGAAAGAATGGATTATGATAGTCATGATCATACGAAGAAATTTGTTATGCGTTTACCTTGTAAGCATGTTTTCCATGATGGTTGTGTTGCTAAGTGGTTGAGTACAAGTCACAAGTGTCCCCTTTGTCTTTTTGAGTTCCCTGTGAAGAGATAAATGTGGCTAAAACAGAGTTGCCGAAGCTAAGTAATTGAGTAGTATACATGTATTAGTAGTTTAGTATCCATCTGCTGAAGGTAGCTAGGGAGCTGTAGCAAGATACAAAGACTAACATGTATTAGTTTTTGTAAGCGTAAAAGCAGTAGCGATTACTAGCTAGTAGCAATTAGTAAACTGTTGGTTAGTTGGTGTACTAAAGAGTGTGTAACAGAATAAAATCTTTTCTTTTATGATCAGAGTACAGGAATAACATCTATTCAATTAATTTTCACAAAAGACTTTGCTAATTAGTACTACCAGAGTACCAGTTAATCATTTACATGAGTGATTTTTAAATTTCAACAGACTTTCAGCATACAACCTCTGAACTCTATAGCTTTCAAGTTTCAACCACAGGTTCTGAATGCTCATATAAGTGATCAAGCCTACAGTTCAGACAAAAGAAGCATATTCAAGTTAATGAATCTAAACCTATAAGGCCAAAGTGAATTCAAAGTCATCATCTCCCAGCAAGTTATGATAACGATAAAATGGGATAATTAATAAGCCGGTTTGCTCAGGAGTTGCCTAGCCTACAGAGAGCAGTCTATATAATTTCTGCAATGTAAGTGTATAAGTGTATAACAGATTAACAGTTCCCTTGGCACCCTTGAAAAAAAAAAGAAGTCACCGCCTTAGCGTCTTTCGTTCCAATAGACTTACTAGTTTCCATATTCTGGAAAACAACTGGCCTCGCACGTTTCCTAAATATTTTAAGCCCCCACACGTTTATTCTACATCCTTTGATTAATTGTCAACATGTACACCGACTA
This sequence comes from Pharnaceum exiguum, assembly GCA_900322385.1. Lineage (NCBI taxonomy): Eukaryota > Viridiplantae > Streptophyta > Magnoliopsida > Caryophyllales > Molluginaceae > Pharnaceum > Pharnaceum exiguum. The sequence goes on along the minus strand of ONZK01001973.1, from coordinate 76,436 downwards.
TAGTCCCGCAGTAAAAACTACGCTACCTTCGACCTTAATCCCCAAGTAACTCGTCTTGTAGACTTATTTATAAAGTTCAAGAGCCCCCATATTTTACCTCTCATACCAAGAGTTACCTTCTCTAAATTAGACTATCTCTAGGCATTATTACTCACAAATTCACAATAATTCTGCCAAACGAAGTTACGTTCTCCCTACAAGCAACAAAGCTAGAGGAAACAAGCAATAACATGGCGATTACGACAATCATCCCCTGCAACCACAACCCGGGCAGCAACGTGCCACCACAGGTTAGCGGCCTCAACCGTCTCACCGTCCGCTTAAGCCACCAAGAACTATTACGTGTGATCTTCCACCGCGATGACGGAAAACTCGTGACAACACCTTACCGAAGTTATTCACGCAAGGACTTAAAACCCTTCAACCCCTTTTGCCTATACTGTAAGGAAACCTACCTCCAATGCCTCACCTATGTTGGCCTCTCGACTTCCGAGGCTCATCAGTCTCTACAGGATTTACACCAAAGAGTGAACGACAAGCTCGACGAGATTGATCGTAAACAATGCGTCAATTGCAAGAATGGCACTCACGATCATACATTGTACGATGAGACAATTCGCGATGACATCGCTAAGATGGATGAGAGACATTGTTATGATCAAGAGGAGCTAAAGGCTTGGCTAAAGGAAGATGCAATGCAGCCTAAGAAAACCAGCCCGTGGGAGCTGCAGTTTCTCGAGAGGATCAACGTCGAAGAGATGGAGAGTTTGAGCATGATTAAGGATGAGAGTTGCTGTGTTTGCCTTGAAGATTTGGTTGGTTTAACTAAGGATGGGCAGGGCAAAGTTGTCTTAAGGTTACCCCGTGGACATGTCTTTCATGAAGCTTGCGCTAAAAAGTGGCTTGATAAAAGTTGCGTCTGCCCTCTTTGTCGGTTTGAATTGCCCGCCGTAAATTATGTGCCATGATTGAATATTTTGGTGTAAGCTAAGCCGTAAGGTGCTTTAGCTAATTAACATGGGAAGGACATGATTTAAAGCTTAGAAAGTACATTATATTGTCTTGTATTTGCTTATGGAATTGCTTTTTAATTTCTTATTTAGAATTTCAGTTAATTAGCCCAAAGTTTTAGTGGTGCTGGAATTAGTTATGTCCTGGGATAAATTATATGCTTGTAAAATTGTTCAAGAAAATTTGAAACTGCCAATACAGTTTTTTTTTTCGGCGATTCAGAATCTCTGTTGTTAACTTAATTGATCCTGATTTTGAAAGCTTACCTAATATATAAGAATTCTACACAAAGACATGAAAATAAATTATCAGGAAAAACAGAAAAGAAAAGGAATTTAATAAACCGACAGGAGCAAACTCCTACCGTCCTACGGCAAATTGACACTTTTGTTATTTGTTAGGGTGTTGGCTTTACAATGTTATATCTATGTAGGGTTCGGTTCCTCTTATTACCTCTGATTTCATAACAATAGTTTACCCTCAGAAAACTTACGATCGCCAAGGACTATCTTCTTTATACACCATGGAATCGAATAATCTAGAGCTTGATGTGGACATGATCCGTTCAGATATGCAACTGAGATACTGCAAAGTCCGCCATGTACCCATATCGCCCCATGACAAGCAACAGTTATTATCACCTCCTATACAAATTTCCATCCACCTCAAGCTTGTAGACATCTACCCCTTGATATGCATGGATGAAGACAACAACCAAGAAAGTCCAGTAGATACCATCGAACGTAGGAGCACCATAACTAGTGATTCTTACAACGAAGCAGTGCGATCCGAGCTAGCGGAACAATTGGATCATCTAGGAGTTACTCATCGCGGTTATCATGATAACCTCTTTGAACTAATTGAGCAGGTATGTGCAGCATCAGGCGACTATCATCAAACAAAGGAACAGAAAACACTATTGCTTGTTAAGCTTGGCCTTACTCAAACACTTGTCCATGACGAATATTGCAATGTTCCGGAATTTGGACTTGTTCCTGCAGCTACGTCAGCTGTTTCATGTCTAGAAAAGGTCGCGGTTGAAAATATTGATGAAGACACAAAGAGAAAGAACTGCAACATCTGTTTTGAAGGATTGGATACGAAGGAATTTGTTGTGCGTTTTCCTTGTGAGCATGTTTTCCATGATGGATGTACTTCTAAGTGGTTGAGTACTAGTCACTATTGTCCCCTATGTCGCTTTGAGTTGCCTGCTGTGACCTGAGGGTTCTTCATCAAAGTAGGATATATATACGTGCTAGTCTTTACCACTTGGTGTAAGGATTGATATGAACATTATTTTCATTCGAGTTTTAGTAAGATGGAAATCCTAGTTCTACGGTACCATTTGATTTGAGAAATACTAATAAATAAATAAAACTCCACTTTCACCTGTATTTTGCACTTCAGAACTCAAGATACGCTCTCTTTCGAATTACTAATACTTTCACTGTTTCTTTCCAATCCAGGAAATATAACTTCAATAATATGCACTGTTGGAGGGGTACATTAGATATAGACTAAATGACCATAGTTCCTATCTGTAATAACAGAAGGGAGGAAAACTTTTCATTTCTCAACTCAAAATCACAATTCACAAGGGTATATCATCTGTAAGTAAAAAAACTACAAGGCATCCTGAAGCTGCAAAAAAGTTAAATCGCCTTTCAGAACCCTTCAGTGAGTGCAAAGACTCGATCTGAGAAAACCTCACGCACTCCCGACACTGCTGCTTCAATTTCCTGCAAAAGTTTCAGTCAGCAACAGAACTTTGGTACTTACGAAGTACAAGCAACATTAATAGGACAAGTGATCATGTATTCAGACATTACTACTTGCATCAGGAAAGTACAAGGCCCTCCCCAATTTTAAGGTAACCCAAGGGTAGATGATGCTACTTTGTTTTCATAAATGCATCACTCAAGACATCACAGTGTAGGAGTCAGTTGGTTGAGAAAACCCAAGCATCACAGTTGGATATCAATCTATGCAATTCCACATTATAACCAGCAAAAATAGGGTCCATGCTTATTAGAATTTAGAACTTGATGTTTGATACTACTCCGTATCTAAAAACAATTGAGTGGATGAACAAAAATGTGATGAAACGCTATCTAACAACCACTGAGTGATGAAGAACAATGTCCTGAAATCAGGGCTGAGCAGAAAACATCGACCAGCTACTTTAAAAACCAGGGTTGGGTATGGATCACAAAAAATGTTATCTCGGGTACCATAGTACCCAGTTCCAAACATAAAAAAATGCATCACTGTACTGATGAAAGGTCTAACACTAAAAAAATATAATACAGCAGGCCTTCTCAGTCACTATTGGGCGCCGGTCACTCTCTCACCACTTTGTCTCTCTGTCAGTCTATACTCTCTCAGACTCGCCACCGCAAGAGTGCACCCAAATGAACATTGTGACTAAGATCAATCGGCAAAAGTGTGACTTGGTGCTCTAGTCTTGTACTTTTGGGGGGTATGTGAAATATGTTGCCCTTCCGGCCTTCCCCCAATATGCATTATGGTGTGGAGTTTGTTACTTAGGACCATGGACACAAGTTTGCTAGTTTGTAAGCACTAGACATCTGGGCACCAATCATTCTTTGGTTTAACACATGTTTGGCCTCAACTCTCCATCCCCCTTCTCCACCTCTATCACAAATTAACTACAAAAAGGCTCTAAAGAACTCGTATAAAAGGCCAAAAGCAAAAACCCCAATATGATACTTTTGCTTTTGATCAATGTGGAGAGTAATTTACACTTCATTTGGGTGAAGATGGAGAAGTTGGAAGGAGAAGGAGAAGAAAAACACTTCATTTGGGTGAGCATGGACAGTGGTTGTCTCTTAATTCATTGCTAGAAACTGGAAATCAACTTTGTAGAACATTGTTATAATGCTATTTTAGTTACTTTTTGAGGACTGATAACGTTATTTGCTACTCCAAGAATTAAGTAAGCTGCAGTCCTCATCATTTTCAATTTTCTTATTGTTTAAAAAGAGTGCTGCTCGGGGTACTCATATCCCAGAAACCCAACAACGCACACCCCTGCTGAAATAGCAATTTCCTCAGGCATCAGAGAAGAGAGATAGAGGAGAATGTACTACTTACATCAACTTGATACCTTGCTGAGAAGTGGATTAAAAGAATTGCTTTATTCTGGAATAATTCAGCATGTTTGACAACCTGGACATTATAATTTTAAATCATAAAAGAGAAACAATATCTTCAACATATGATTATTGGAAACAGGAAATGTAAGATAGAACCTCCGCCAAGTGTGTATGTCCATAGTCTCTCGCATGCTCCACTGTAACTGCATTGTCTAAGAAGGTACACTGCATAAGGCAAAGAAGATAAGATGGTTAAATTCAGTGCCATTGATTTCAATGGAGTACAGTTGTCAAAGTGAGCAATCGACTTCATTTGCACATACTACTTTCTTTAATATATGGATGTAGAGAGATAAAAACTACTAGGGAAACATACAGAGCTTATTGCTATAATGACAAGCAGTTACAAAGGCGTTTGACTACAGCAAATGAATAACGACTTGAAATACCTCCAAAGCAGCAATTGATGACAGACACAATGCATGAAATCCAACACATAATTTTAAAATTAGTACCTCCATTACAAGAATCTTGGCCCTCAACATGTCAACATTCTCCGGATCAACAATGAAGTCTGACATTGTGTCTCCAGTAAAAGCTATCTCCGGTGATGTAATGGTGTCGCTGATCTACCAGTAAACAGAAAAAACCCATCAAAAAGAGATTCGAAGCAGAAGTGTCCATTATATTACAATAGATCCTGCAATAATTCATCCCTGTCACTCTTTAACCAAATGCAACTGGCCAACTGTAGGGTAAAACAAGGACGTAATCTGTGTGCGAGTGGGTGGGTGGGTGGGGGGCAGACGTAATAGCTCTACATGAATACAAATTATGAAGACAGACCTCCACACCTGACAACCTTAACTCCTTGAGCTCATTCCCTGGACGCCCTATGTACTCCTGCTTTAGCTTCTGCTTTATCGTATAAATTACATATCCCTGCGATAAGTTGCAGAATAGAAATCATATAAGACTAAAGAAACAGATGAAATCCTAAGACAGTTAAGCATGCTAGAAGACCAGACAATTTGCTTGCCTGGCTGGGAATGACGTGATATGTTTTGAATGCTTTTACTTTGAGATCCTTCCTCAGACAGAATTCCTCTCCTAAGCTCCATAAACAAACACTCCATTAGAAAAGTTTGAGAACATGATCATCCAATCCGAAGGAAATAACTCAAAAGAAAAACAAAAATCAACAAAGGAATTTTGCGGACATTACCCACATCAAGAGCAACTAAATTGTGTTTTAGCTCAGATTGATCCATAGCTCTATGTACATCAAACAGCTTTTCCACATGTTCTTTTAGTACTTTAGGTACAAATATTGTAGGTGGCTTCATGGACAATAATCCACGTGTTGCAACATACATTGGAAGTCCTCCCTGAGATTCAAAATGGAGAACGAAACGAACAGATCATAAATAAATGAATAAATGAAGTTCATGTCGCTTATACTCTGATCACCCATAGGGGAAATTTTTCAGGAAATTACAATGAGATGCAGCTTTGATGAAGTAAACTTAGCCTTCATATGTCAGTGGGAAAATAAGACTTGTTGGTGAATGAAATTTCCAAATAAGAGGCCCTTAAAATTGCGGAAGTACAATAAGAAGATACAAAAAAGTGTGTATGTCCCTGTAAAATCTCAGCAGATAAATTTGTGACCTAAATCACATACAACAGAGACAATCCACATATAAATCACCAGAACAGCAGAACCTACAAAAGCCCCCCAAAAGCAGAAAACTGAAACATCACTTCCTCATGTCCACGACCGAGCGCTAGTTCTAAAGGTTTGGCAAAGTTTTGCGGCCACAAAGCTAAGAAGGGGACCACCATACACATGAACCGAAGGGATCAAACACATTCCAACTTCTCAGATTTCCTCAGTACACGAAGCTACACCACACTAGTTCGAAAAACCTTCAAATTTACATTTCACTATTTAAATACAAAACTGAACTAAACCACACCGAGTTTAAAACACATGGGTTGAAAAGCAGGAAGACGGTGAGAAAAGAAATAAAAGTGAAGTAGAATCAGTGGCCACAGCAACCTCAGCAAACATAAACTCATTCAATTTCCAATCTTCCATCATCACATAATAGGATACTTTAACTATAGCCCTGTTCTCCCCGACCTAACCTATTCCCTAAGATCACTTCTGTTCACGATTATTCGCCTATTCAGTTCGGTTCAGTAGTTCCCTTCACAACTTATAACTACCATTCAGTTCACTTCACAAGTTTTCAACTCAGCTCCGCAAGTCATAGCAAACCCAAAAGGGCCAACTCCAAGCAAATCAAAAATAACACCCAACAAAAAAAAAAGTACAAATTTCAGACCAAAAAAAAAGATTACTTTATTCATTTAGCAGTTCTGCACATACACATCAATATCAGTATGTCACTATGAACCTCATTTCCTCAACACTGAACAATACAAAACTTCAAATAAAAGTGAAAAAGATTTCACCTTTGCTAATAAAACAACATTAAAACATAAGCTGATACATTAAATAACTACATAATTGGGTGATAAAGTCATAAAACTCCAAAAGGGTCTTCACCAAACATAACAAAAACTCCAAAAACAAATTAAAAATAAAGACAAATTCCAATAATTCCAACATACCCAATACCTCAAATAAGAAAAAGATTCAATCTTTAGCAACAAAACAGCATAAAAAGCACAGAAATGATGGAATTTAATAATGAAAAAAAAAGGGAAAGAAGAGAGAAAGGGGAGAGTAGAATACAATGTGGTCCATGTGGCCATGGGAAATGAAGAGGAAGTCCTGAGTGACAGCGCGTAAAGGGCACCTTCCAATGTCAAAGGAGAGGTTGAGAGTGGGGATTATCACACATGTCTCTTGACCACCTATTGATATGCCTTCTACTTTGTGACCTTGTATCTCCAGTCCCCTCTTTTGTTTTGGTGTCTTGGGTTTTTCTTTCGTTTGTGTCTTGGGCGTTGAGGTTGAAGAAGACATTGTGAAGTTTGAAGGAGGAAGAGGAGCGAGAGTGGAGTCGGAGGCAAATGAGAAGCCGAGAAGGTGTTTGTTTGCAGCTTGAATTGACTCTGTAGTCTGAACTGTAATTGTCTCTGTACTTTTCGGTTTGTATGAAAAACAATTAATATACGGATTCCATTGATTGTTTTTTTTTCTTTTTGTTTAGCCGAAATTGCTGGGAATAATCCTACTTGGGCCAATTATCTCAAAATAACCTCAACTTCAAAATTTGCTGGGAATAATCTCTACTTGTACCCTTGTAGCCCGAAACGATCTAATTATGTTTTTACAACAAGTTTTTTGATAATTAAACCTTACTTAAGCCATCAATTTTAATTTTGACTATGAAATACATTAGTTCTAAACTTCTAATGAATATATGCATAGCCAAAGTTTTTATTTTACATTTTGACATATTTTAAAATGTCATGGGATCATTCTGGGCTACATGGGTCCAACCGTCCAAGTAAGGATTATTCCCAGCAATTTTTGAAGTTGGGATTATTTTGAGATAATCGGCCTAAGTAGAGATTATTCCCAACAATTTTGCCTTTTGTTTAAAAGAAAATTTAAAGGGTTAGAAAACATAAATACTAAATACAACAACCCAAAATTGATAAATACAAGGCAACTTTTAAAACTTTTACAAATTGGACAAGTTTAACTTTTTCCTTCTATTTTCTATCCATCAATCCCCTCTTACTATCTCTCTCTCTAACATACTTGTGAAATCAATGATTTCTCTCTCTCTCCTAATACATAAACCCAAACTCCCCTATAAATCACTTACTCTCACTTCGACT
>ONZK01001973.1:56628-68090 GCA_900322385.1 Pharnaceum exiguum | reverse complement strand
GCATTAATTTAACCCAAGACGATTATTGGGAGGTAAGATTTAACCCCACCCTCCACCGCCCCTCTCCACGCCCGCCACCCACCCCCGACACTGAGTCGAGAGTTCATTTCAACATGAACTCTAGACTGATGAGTCAGTACTGATGAGTCGAGAGTTCATGTACACTGATGAGTCGAGAGTTTATTGTACATGAACTATGGGCTGACCAGTCGAGAGTTCATTTACATATGAACTCTCGACTTGTTTAGTCGAGAGTTCATGTTGAAATGAACTCTTGACTCAGTGTCGGGGGTGGGTGGCGGGCGTGGAGAGGGGCGGTGGAGGGTGGGGTTAAATCTTACCTCCCAATAATCGTCTTGGGTTAAATTAATGCGGAAATACTTGTTATAAAATTACTTGACATTGATTTTGGTTAAGATAATGAGAAAGTTGGAGGAGATAATTATTAAAAGTTTGATTTCACAAAAAAGTTGAAGTGACAGTAAGGGATTTAGGGGGGGTTGGGTTTATGTATTAGGAGAGAGAGAGAAATCATTGCTTTCACAAGTATGTTAGAGAGAGATAGTAAGAGGGGATTGATGGATAGAAAATAGAAGGAAAAGGTTAAACTTGTCCAATTTGTAAAAATTTTAAAAGGGTTGTTGTATTTATCAATTTTGGGTTGTTGTATTTATTAGTCCCCTTAGAAAAAGAAGAAGAAAAAAACTCTCCATGCACGCCCCTATTAGTGGGTGTAAACGAGTCAAGTCGAACCCGAGTCATCTAGGGCTCCAGTTCGGCCGGGTGAAGCTCAAAGAGTCTCAAGTCGAAGGCTCGGCTCGTTTAAAACTCGAGCAAAGCTCGTGCAGCACGACATTAGAAAAAAGATCATCATTTTCATCAAAATATTCAACTACAAAGTGTATCAAAATTGTAATTTTCATAGAATGTTGATTTTAATATAATTGCCCTTTTATTTTTAAGTTTATTTTTTACTTTAGAAGCAAAGAAATTAGCCTTGCGCTTTGAAAATTAATATAAAAAAAAAGGATCTGAAGTTCTGAACTAGAGCAAATCAAATGAGGTTCTATTTGAGTTGTTCTCTGCATTGTATTTCGACTTTGAGTCATGGCAGTTGTTTTCAACTCTTGAGTCATATATCACTATATCAGCTCCATTGAGCTGCTAACATGACCAAACTCCCAACTGCTAGCAATTCACGCTGCTTCGATAGACTGGTGCCTGACCAGTCCAGTCATTCGGTTGTGGAAAGCGAGCGGGGAAAGTCGAAATTTAGATAAGGAATTCCAGTTAAAGTTTCTCCATCATCATTAATCCATCGGTTCTCCAGACCACCCGTCTGAGCAGTGGATATGATCAGCAACAATAGACTTCTGCTCCTCAAATCAACTTAGACTGAACAGAACACTTAACTGCAACTTGTTTACACTAATAAACTTCAGAATTGAGATTCGAGATGTAGAACTGTTGGAATGCTCCCAAGAAACATTCAGGAAGTTATTTCCCAGGGTTACCTGATCATGCTCGCAAACTAAACAGGGTCAATCACAATCCCGACTCGAAGGAGCCAGCAGTTCAGTACTTCAGGTGGCTCATGCCAACAATATGCTACAGATATCTGTCAAACGCCTGCATCTAACTGGATATGGTTTGTTCTACAAGTGCAAATCTAAATGCACAACGCTCCATCTCAAAATGTGGTAGAAAACGTTACGCCTACCATATGAACTACCATATGAACATTCTGTAACAAACTAACATATACAGACATGTCAAAAGGAACACAACCCAACTTAATAAACCTGAATATTTGTAGACATCATCAACACTATCTGACCATTCCGTCACAAGATGTATACAGCCTTCTTTGGTGCACGCCTGTTTCAAAATAGCGACAGATTGTACTAACCTAACATTCTAAAGCTGAAGCTGCTGAATTACATAAATCCTATAGTCACGTTGCTAGGCCAATAAGAAACACTTTTGCAGACTACACTTCCAAGGATGAACATCTAGTCTCAATCGTAAATGGACAAGACCTTGGAATGCAATGCAATTGCTGTAAATACAGGGAAACAGAACATACTACTAGCTGCATTTGCGCAAGAAGCCAAAGAACATAACTGCAGTGAACACAAGAGAATTCCAGCAAAAAAAAAACATGAATATCCAAGAGTTTAAACACCCAACAAGCATGACATTGCTGTCTTTCATAGCATCAAAACGGAACATTCCAATCATAAATAGAAAACGAAACTCTATAACACACAAGGCTCAAATACTCCAATGTTTGGTTCCAACCAAAATTTCATTCATAGACCTCTCAATATCCATAACCAAGTACTAAGTCATTACATAGATTCATAGTATCAAAACTAACAATTCATCACGGAAACAAAAACCTGTCTACAGAACAACATCAATAGCAATAACTACTCGCTTCCGACCTCCGGCTTCAAAGCCACAACCACATTAGCAATAGAGCAACAAACTCTCCCATCCGCAACCAACGAATCAACAATCTCTCCAATCGCCTTCACCTCTTGATGAAACTGAGGGTGCAAAGCCAACATCGAAAACCCCTCATCAACAACAACACCAAGACACTTGACAACATCCTCAACCTTCGGAACCCACTTACACAACTTCAACCCCAACCCACTCTCAGCCAAATCACACGGCCTCGCCTCCGGAAACCTCTCATACTTCCTCAACCACTTCCCTAAATACCTAACCAACCTCAACCCCTCCTCCGAATCCAACCTCCTCACAGCTCCAGCAAACACCACATCATCCACATTACCCGACGCCAACACGAAATGCAAGCACAACTCACAGTCACTAAACCCATCATACGCCATCATTAACAATACCGCCGCCTCTTTTGCAACCTCAACCATCTTCCCTCCCTCTTCTACCTTCCTTATCGCGGCCAACGCCTCGCTCTCCCACTCTTTCCTAACCCTCTCCACACCCAAGTTCCGATCTTTTTCGACATTTCCCAACAAACCCTTCAACACCACACTCAAAACACTCCCATCAAAGTCACCAAAACACCTCAAACACAAACACAACACATCAAACTTCCCCCTCTCAACCAACCCACTAACCAAATCCCCCCTATCACTAAACTCAACAAACCCATTTCCAATCACACTTTCCAAAACTACCCAACACCCTAAACTCAAACACCCATCAATCACCAACCCAAAAACACCCTTCCCTACATACTTTCCCACAATACCCACCAACCCAGACGCTATCTTTTCTGGGTTTTTCTTCTCCTTCTCATTAACACCCTTTGTCACCTTCCCAAGCTGCTTGCTCTCAGAAAGCTTGAGCAAAAAGGGTATGAGAAGCTCACTGAGGAAGGTGTTTGAGGTGAGAGAGTGGGGTGCAGATTTGAGCTTGCGTTGGAGGGTGTTGTAGAAGGTGTTGTTGTGGGTTGATATGGATATGTCTTGGTCTTGTTGTTGTTGCGTAGGGTTGAAGTTAGGTAAAGGGGAAATGAATGAGTTAGTATTAGTGTCAAGGTTTGGCTTTGTTGGTGTGAAGGGTAGAAAGTGGGTTTGTGGTGAGGTTGCTTTGTTGGTTGTGGGTGTTGTTGTTGTTGTTGTGATGATTTGGTTGAGGAGTGTCATGGTGTTGGTTGTGGTTGTGGCGGCTAAGGAGGGGAGAGAGTGGAGTAGAGGATGGGAGAAAATGGGTTTAACTGTTTAAGGGGTTTTGTAATGATTTATGATTTGTGAGGAAATGAAAAATGGTGAGTTGACGTTGGTTATTCTTACGTGGGTAGTTATTATTTGTGGGCTGAGATTTTTTGTTGGGCCATATATTTCGGCCCATTTGAAAATGTTAGCCCAAGTTCGTGTTTGAGTTTTCTGAGGAGGCATCTGGCATTCTGGTGGGAAAACAGAAACACACTCCTGTAACTCTGTAAGGCTGTATGAGAACTTCGGCAACCTTGACGTGTTTTAAGAGGCATAAGAATTAAAAGTGGGTCGTAACGGAAATATCCATAAGGGAAATTTTTAATATTTGTGATAATAAAAATTGTTATCCCTCACGACGAGTAAGAGAACTTGTGTCATAGATATGAGGGGATGTGGAGTCGGGTCTGTGTGTTTCGAGCCGTAGGTTTAGGGATGCGGGGAAGTGGCAAATAGGTGTCTTACGTTTGACAAAACGTGCAATGAGACTCCTTACGTGATTATTTAAAGATAAGAATAAGTGGATAAAAGTACATGCCCACTTTTTTATTCTTATGTGATTATGTTCCTTAAACAAGTAGGTTTTAGCACAAATCTTCAAGGGTGTATCAGCTGTATGCCTGTATCTGTGTTTCTGTGTTCAGACTGTTCAGGCAATAGACATAGGAAACTCCGTATGAATGAAATGAAAGGTAGAAAAGGACGAGTAGAAGGCTTTTTTTCTCCTTTTTTTTCTTCTTGTTTCATTGATTGGAAGTTTGGAACCATGGAGTATTTGTACATAGGCTGTTAGCCTGTTAGGCATGAACTCTTTGTTGTTGGTTGTAAACCAGAGGTATACGCAAAATGACACAAAATTATGTAAATCATGCGCCAAATCAACTGAAATTGAGCCGACACAAGCTACCTTTTCTTTCCATAACAAGGGAGAAACCTTTGATCCTTACCCCCAAACAATGTACTCGCTGTTTTGCTCGGATGAAAATTGCAACATCATATCTACCTACGTAACAATGGGAGGGAGAGGGAACAAAGATGAGCTTCCAAGAAGTAGCCTTCTTTATTACTCTAGGCACAGGAACATCTCGTGCCAAATTGATGCCTTTCAACTACATCTAACTACTCAAGTGGATGGCGGTGTTTGCCATTGGTGAGGCACTGGACCGACGTCGTAAATGATCTCCCTGTGACAAGACCATACTAACTTGATTGCTTCTGGTGTCCCTATTCCTGCGCCTCTAGGATCTCCAGCCGGTCCAAACCTGGGAAATAAATCACAAACATGTTATGATGTGATATGTTTTTTTGCAGAAGTTGGCATTTGGTAGGCAATCCTCTTCTTACCAATGGTTTTGTGGAGCTCCAGTTGTTCTTGCTCTAAGGCCAGCATATGTCGTCCCATTCACTGACTTCCCAATGACCTCCTGAATATCACTTAAGTTAGCATAAAAGGACCATGTGATATCCGAATTTCAATGAAACATATGAGTTCCGTATCAACTGCCTGAGTATCACCTCAGCACCCAACTGAACATTCAGATTGTACCATTTTTAGTTCCCAAGTCAGTTTTCTTTTGATTTAGGGGCCTCATTTTGTCTTCTTTTTCCAAGGTAGTTTAAGGTACATCAGTAAGCTGTTTGAATTTTATATTGAAAGAGACAATGAGTCTTGCCTGTAGGAATAACGGATCATTTGACACCACAGCAGCGGTCAAATGTGCATGCATCCTCTCTAAGGCCTCAAGTACCATAGGGAGCTGGTTTGCTTTGTAATCTGTGACCACCTGCCAGTATGAATAAGGAGAGTCATCAAGAGTGAGGTTATCCAAACTAGGTGTGTAAGGTGTAATACAAGGCCCTCTTCACTTCAGCAGAAAAAATAGGATCAATGTGCAAGAAGAGGATGTACAAAGCTCACCTGGAAAGGCCCAAATATTTCTCGTGTAACAAGTTCAAAATTTTTGTCCTTCAGTATTTCCTCCAAAGGAACATATACAGCAGTAGGTTTCACTGCACCGTAAATTGTGGGTATTGTATGGTTTTCTAAAGGTTCTCCACCGAACAACAGCTTAGACCCAGGTATCTTGAGCAACTTTTTCGTGTGATCTAATATTTCTTCTGTTGTTACCTGTGACAAGAAATGGAAGTTGTTACAACAAAAACAAGTTTTCGACTTACGAGCAGTCTGGAAGCTAACAGCTAATCCACAGCCATGGGCATAGGCCAAAAATGCAAGTATAACAAAGAAAACCTACAACAACAAGAGGGAAAACAGGGATGGAAAAAAAAAACATGAATGGTGCCCAGAAAAAGAGAAAACAAGGTGTACAGTCAAATAACTTTTTCCTACTAGAATATATGGATCACACAGATGAAAGAGAAAACAGTTAACAATTTCTATTCGGAACAGCATTAAAACAAAATCCATCAGCCAGATGGTTCTAACAACTATATGTGACTGGAGTAAGTTGAGCTGGGAGACAACATCAATCAAATGCCTAGTAACATCTGACGTCAGATTAATTAATTTAGAGTCTAAACCTAATAAACTTACGGTGAGAACAGGTCCAACAGTCAGATCTTCTAATTTCCTTCTGCCAGCAAGTTCTTTCAATTTGGAAATAAGAGGAGTTGATGACCAATTCTGCAAAAAACATGGAGAAAAAGAAAAGGGAAAAAAATAAAGAGGTAAGGAAAAAGTCTAATTCAGACTGGAATAACACTGACATGGCTTCAGTAAGCCCACATATGCTGCAGATGTAGTTCACCTCATGCATAAATAGGATAGACTGTGCAGAGCACTTTTGTCCACTGCATGCATACGCATCTTGATCACAAACCCAAGCTACATAGTCTACCTGCCACCAAAGCCCTAGGTGTGAAATTTGACCAAGTCAATAGTATGATTGTGACTTTATGAGAATCAGAATGATTTATGACAAACCTCCTGAACATCAGGCCCTAGAATTTTCCAATCAAAGCCAGCATCTTCCAACCTGATACGACCTTTGAGATCCTCCGCCAATTTCTCTGCTACTCTTGAACTCCCGGTGAACAATGTCATAGATGGTTTTGCCTGGAGAAGGCATAATAATAACAAAAAAACTCGTTAGGAGATAGATACTATATGTATGCAGGATTAAAAGAGAGAAAAAAAGGGAGGTGCATTTCATGAGAGTAAGCTTCTTGAGTAAAACAGCAAATTCCTGAAAGGACCATCAGACAATGTGAATCTATTTCCATAAGGGTAAATTAACAATCCTCAAAAACATTTTCTTTTTGTGTACAGATTTTATAATTTCTAACTTCCTGCACAAAGACTTGTGTGAATCGAATTTATATATGCAACGGGGTTGAAAAACAATGGCTAACGGATAACAATATAAAAGGAAGCTATTAAAAAAATTGTCATCATTGTTTCCTTCAATAGTAACTTCTTTTCAATTCAATCTATATATCTGCTTTATACAAACTTGTCTAGACTTCCTTTAACCCCAAACAGATAAGAGATATGACATATTAGCTAACTTTACTTCCATGACATGGAAACCAACTAAGAAGCACAAGGAGGCAGAAAGATGGAGGGAAATGGCACAAATCAAAGAATTAGTCATCAGCCACTAAAAGTCTAAAACCTTTTGGATCAAAAATCATGAAAATGGGATTTGTTCTTTGATATATCATGACAATGGAAATTCTCTTTGATAAACAAGAAAAGGTGATAATTCTGATCACAATCACATCAAGGCTCAAGTTAAATCCAGTAGAAAACATAAACCAACCTCTGTCAACACTTTGTTCATGGTCTTGCCATCAGAGTTGATGAAGTCGACATCCTCCAACGGCAACCCACAAGCATGAAGCAGACGCATCATTTGATCCATTACAATGCTTACCTACAATAGAAAAAAGTTAAATTCTTGGTCTCTGGTCTGGATATGAAGCAAGCATTTTTTAAGAAAAAGCTCGATCTGTGACACCCTTTTCACTCAATGTTCAACTGGATAAACAGTCAGAGCATACGATGGAATTTGTGATATAACTCCTGAGTAATAAAATACATAACAAAGTTTGAACAGACAAAGCCAAGCCCAAACTCCTCGAAGCATAGCAAGGACTTTGTAAGAGTTAACAGCTACACTCAAACACAAAACACAAACGGGTCCCTGACAGTGAATGGAAACAAGATAATGCTGTTTTAGGGTCTGTGAGCCAGACCCCAGAAACATCACTTCTGACTTCTGAGTGATGAATTCATAATAGTTTCTGACAGTGAATGTATAGAACAATGCACAATCCAGAAAGCCCAAGCCATTTATTTAGGTTTTTTTTAAAGATAATGGGGAATAAATTAATCTATGCCATATCATATCCTCATCAAGAGTAATAAAATTTTATAAGTAGGGGATGGGAAGCAAGATCTTTGGGACCAGATCATTTACCCAGAAATTCCCCTCTTAAACTGCAGTCAAAACAGAAAATCATAAGGCAATCTAATGGGCAGGCTGATAAGAGCACATCACATTTAGGCTCCAGTAGTGGGTTGTTCTGTAGTACGAAACAAGACCTTAATTGCTAAATCAAATATAGTCCAACCAAATCCCATCTTTTACTCAGAACTGGAGATCTGCAATATTCATATTTCACTTGAGAGACTTTAAAGGAATCTATGACTTAAAAAGTTGCAAAGCATGCAACTTTTTAGATGATTCTCTAATGGTTCGACCACAGTCACATAGCACCATCACCAAAAAAAAATGAGAACATGACATAGTGAAATCATCCACAGAGATACTGACTAACATATACCTTGCTATCCACTTTGAGTAGAGGCTTGTTTCCCATGTAAAGCGCACCCATCAACTGTAGAAGTGGAATCTCTAGGGGGAAATTGAAAGGAGTGATAATAGCAACCTGAAAAATTACCACTACATATTAACAAGATGTACTTAAAAATTATACTGTTAAAACACTGAGAGTAAGGGTATAGGAAAAGGTTAATGATCATGCACAAATCCTCAATCCTGAAATAATAATGGGGCCAGCTACCGTGAACGACTTTGGACATCAGAGAAATGAAAGAAAGATGAAGAAAAATAAGTTTAATAGAAAAAAGAACACCCATAAACAAGGAATGAAAAGGCAAGAAGGGGATAATCGAAACAAGAAGAAAGGATAGTGACAAAAAGGTCAAATTTGTGCACACCCACACACAGTACACAATGCAGATAAAGTAGAGGAGTAAGAGGACCCCTCCCTCTCTCTCAGTTCATAACAGTAAGATAGATATAGACATACCGGGCCATAGGGCCACCGAAAGCCATGACTTTGCTGACCAAGATGGTTTCCCGGTACTGCAAACGACCTTGCAAGGAAGCGAACCTGCATAAGGTGCAAAGGAGTTGGAAAAAGAAACAAATCAGTTCAGAAGCAAGATAACCACAGAACCAAACATGATCAGCTGCAAATGACAAAAAGAAATCTAAATAAGGATGGGGCAGAGAGGAAATAAAGTGATTAATAAAAAGACACATAAGCATAATTAACAGCAATGCCCATCAAGTCATACAATGGTTACACTGCATCTCTCTTGATATAATACTTAGCTGTGACATCAAAGTCGAGCACTCTCACTCGTAATGAAAAGAACACTGCCCATTGCTTGAAAAAACCGTTAAACAACATTAGTATTGAATTTTTTTGCCAAGTACCTGATCACCTGAGAAATTCTCCAGAAATTTCTGTGTGACAGATACTTCGCCGACAGCTTGCTGGTAACTCTTTGGAGAAACCCTTTGTATAAGCCTAGCAAAGAAATCTAAAACCTGGGAAGGAAAAATACAAATGTATTAATCCCACAATAAAATAATAAGTGACCGGAAATTGTTGGGCCCGTCAATATTAAGTAAAGCATCACCATTCAACAACATTTGGCTACCTGAGGCTGACCAAGCATGTGAGCAGCTTTCGCTGATATTTCTCCATACAAAAGATATCTGCAAACATATTTCAGTGTTAATCTAATTTCATAGTCAAAAAGGGAGGTTTAAGCCAATCAACCAGGTGTGAGTACTGTGTCAACCTTAACCAATAGTGACATTGTACTGTAATAAGAATCATCTATAGCTACTATTTTTGTAGTTGGCGGTAGAACACGATAAATAATTATGATATACACAAACCACTACAATTCCACAAAATGTGGATGAAGCGCAATTGACCTTAAAGCAAAAGGCAGCAAACTGACCTCTCTGGAGATTTGAACGGATTATGAAGACCGTGTTTAGGGCAATTGGACAAGCTTTCAACAAATGGCTGCATAAGCAAGGTAAAGGTGTTGATGCGTATTGGTCGAAATGCTATAAGTTCATGAAGAGGACATAAAGAACTTGGAAGATATTTCAAGATTGATAACCAGAGCAGCTAATGCCATACCTTAATTTCTGATTTATCCACCTCAGCAACTCTGATGAAAGGTTCACCATTAAATGGATCCACTATTGTATTCCAATTAGAGGATTGAATCCATTTTCCCTGCACTGCATATAACAGATAAAGACTTCAGAATTATTCTTGTATGCCATGCAGTGGAAAGAATGACAAGTTTTATGCATAACGTATTTGCGGCGCTGATTCAAAGGGGGGATGACCGGGGATCCCATAAATGTGGGGAAAGACAGCGATGTTTTCGCTACAAGAACCAGCTGGTGTACATTAAGTTCCATGATAACAGAATTCCCATCACATCAGTAAAGCAATCTGGTTCACATTCTGAATAAGAGGGGCTATAGAAAACAGTGGACACTTTACTCCATCAACAGTATCAGTCAAACTACAATTTAGTGCCTATATATCATCCCATTTGTCCTTATATGCAGACAAATAACAAGTGTAGGTCATTCTTTATGCAAACGAAGTGGAAGACATACCTAAATTATGTACTTCAGCAGGTTGTGAGCCAGATATTTTCTCAGCTTCTACAGTAGCAAATGGTATTGAGCTGATTGATCTGTACAATAGAGGAGAGGGTTAGGATGAACTTCACATGAAAAAACAAGGAACATGGCCCTTATTGGTGGAGCAAAATAAACTTTAGCCAAATCCTGATTGACGTATAAAAAGCTACTTCAAATGTACATGTAGACACTTACTCCCAATTAAAACTTATACGGAGTAGGACATAACAATGAACAATGGATTCGGTGACTAATTCCTTGAAAGTTGAAACTGCTCCTGATTTAGCAGTCCCATGGCTCAAATTGCAATTAGGATGAATAACCACATTACATTTCTCCAGCAACAAACAAGAAACAAGAACTAGTTTTAGTACCCACAACTATGCCGCTCTACATATGACCAGAGTGATCCTGGAAAAATCCAGGCTGAAAGCATCATTATCCATGTTTCACCCACACAATAGGCAGCTAAATATCAACTATCTCTCTCATGATTTACTACTTCCTCTTCTCCACGGTCTAGCAAAGACACATGATTATCCTGTTTATGGGTAAAAATGTTAAACCTGAACCCTACTCCCACTTTACGATGGTTTCTCATTTACTACGCTGACAATCTAGTATCAAGCAACGGCCAGAAAAGGCCTGATTCAAAAGCATGGAATCAATTCATTGATTGTAGTCTTATGCAATGAGCCACTGTTATAATAATCACCAATCACGCACTTTTACAACGATTTCAACAAATCATAACCATCACTGCTTTTCGAACTTAAGGCAACATCCACCAAGAAAG